>PVIJ01008248.1:7112-75908 GCA_004024925.1 Scalopus aquaticus
CCCCCCCCCCCCCCCCCCCCCCCCCCGCCGCCCCAGTCATTTTAAGCGGAAACTCTGTACATTCAGACAGTAAGTTCCCACCCCCTCTCCCTCCAGTCCCGGGGACCGCCCTGCATGTTCTCTATAGAAATGGGACTGCTTGAGGGCATCGCGGAAGGACCTCACACACCCTGGCCTTGTGTGTCTGGCATGGCTCACCTCGCTGGGCAAGAATCCCATGTGCTTGTAAGGCTGAATGATATTCCACGGCGCAGACGACCTGTTGTGTCTGTCTATCCACCTGAGGGTGCCACTGAGTGGTCCCCACCTGTGGCTATTGTGAACACTATGAACATTGCGTTCCTAATACCTGGGTCCCTCCTTCACTTCACCTTTGTTATACACCTGAGAGTGGAATTGCTGGTTCCTATGGCCACCTCTGTGTCTTTTTTTTTTTTTTTATAAACTGGTGGATTTTGTCAGTTAATGATGGTGTCTACCTGTTGCTTTATTTGATTCAGAGCAAACCTGAGCTTCTGGCCCCTTGGCTGATTTACTGTCTCTTGGCAGCAGCCGTTTTATACCGTTTGCTTGTGGGAACACCTTCATAGTAAGTTGAGGGTCCACCCTTAATATTTCTTGTCTTAAGTAGAAAGAGTTCTACGTAGAAGTGACCCCATATTCCTGGCATTTTATTCATTGAGTCCAGTTGCTATTTAAATTCTCTGAAACTCAGGCTTCCCTGGTGGCACAAGGGGTTAAGTCTCAGCGCTATGAAGCTATCCAGAGCCACTGCGGCATGAGTTCGAGTCCAGGCCAGGGAGCTTCCCACATGGCGCAGCAGACCTCTCCTGTCTCCCCACTGCTCCCCTCAGCAGTGAATTTCAGTAGATCCACCTGGTTTGCTCCCCACTCTGTCTCTGGTGAGTCCTCTCACCCCCCACACATCTGTTCTGCACCCCAGTTCTTGCATAATAAATAAATTAAATAATTAAGTCTTTAAAAATGAAAATTTTCTGAAACTGTCAGGGCTTAGGAGACGGGGCATGACAAGTGACTGCTTAGTGGGTATGGTGCTTCTGTTTTGGGTGATGGAAACATTTGGAATCAGATATGGAACCAGCTGTGCAACAGTGTACAGAATCGCACACTTTAATTATTTTTTTAAAGATTTATTTTTGCATACAACCTGGCGTGCAGGCCAGAAGCGTGGCGCAGTGAGAGGGTTCACCAGAGATAGAGTGGGGAGCAGAACAGGCAGATCGACTGAAACACACTGCTGAGGGTAGCAGTGGGGAGACAGGAGAGGTCTGCTGCGCCATGTGGGAATCTCCCCGCCTGGGCATAGAACTCGCACTGCAGCCTCCGACAGCTCCACAGTGCTGCGCTCAAGCTGTGGTGCCAGCAGGGAGGTCCCAGAATTGTACACTTTCTAACCATTAAAATGGTCATCTCTGCTAGGTGTATTGAAAAATATCTTGCAGGAGATTCTTGGAAATGATGGAAATTTCATACCACTGCTGAAAGTCCCAACCATATATTTTAACATTCAATGATGGTTCTCGCCTGAATCAGTTAATTTGGTGATGGCCAAATGGTGATTTCCTACTTCCATTCTAAAGATTTTAATAAAAGATGGAAGGTGACTTTCTATTTTCACATGCTTTTTGGGGAGGGCATTTACAAAAGCAGTAATGAGTGTTTTGGGGACATGGTGGTGCTTTAATTTTCTCCCAGCAAGTCACAACTGAAATGATCCTCTGGGTTTATATCCATCATGGCAGCCCTGCATCCGGAAGGTTCCAGAGGACAACCTGCTTCCTGTCATGCTTTTTGCAGCACAGGCTGCCCGCCTGGAGCTGAGCTGGTCTTTGGAGCACCCGTGGGTGAGAAGGAAGTCCACAACTGTGGGCAGATTTGCACAAGAAGAAGGCCTAGTATTTATTAAACCCACTATTCCTGATGTGCTGGGATCATAGCTGTCTCCCTGTGGACAATGAGAAGTTATTGGAGAGAAAATCTGATTGTGTCAACCCCATTGTGTAGACCCTCTAAGGCGATTAGGATAAAGAGGGCTGGGGGTGCCTTAACATGGTGTCTCTGAGGTTCTGCCCCTTCTAGCTGCACCCTTGAGTCCAAGTTCTCTTTCTGTGCTTTGGCTACAGTGACTGGTTCTGTTTTAAAAGCATCTGTCTGTCCTCTGGGACTTAGCACACGCTGTTCCCTCTACCTGGATCACTTACCTGATGCTTCCTTAGTTTGTAGCTCCCCTTCAGATTTCAGCTCAAAGTCACTTCTTAAGGGATGGTGCTCTCCCCCTTCCCCGTCCCTCAGAACACATGGGCTTGTTTAATTCATGGCCCTCTCCTGGGCTAGATTGGGAGGTTTTACAAGGAAGCGGACTATGTTTATTTTGTTCACTAAATTCCCAATACTTACCGCATGTTGATTCTCTCATTCAACAAATATTTATGAAGCAACAGATATGTCAAGTGTTGGGTGTAAAATACTGAAGGAGACTGATATGATTCCCCCCCTGCATAGGGGGGAGAAGATACACAGAAAAGAATTAAGAACTTCAGGTGGGGACATTGGTACTGCAAAAATAACAGGGGCGGAACAAAGGGACTCGGGGAGGGGGCGTTTGCAAAGGGAAGGATTATTGGAGCAGAGAGGTGGAGCCGCCGGAAGCTTCCAGGCTGGGGGAACCGCCAGGGTGAAGGCCTGGAGGCAGGAGTAGGTTTGGCCCAGCTCCTGGCAGACGAACATTTGTCTAATAAAGGAGGGAAAGCCCGAGTGCCCGGGCCGAGACGGTGCTGCTAGCGCCCTGCCCGCGTCTGTGCCACAGGCCCGTCCTGTCAATCACGCAGGTGAGGCAGACCCAGAGAGGGCCAGGTCTCTATCCCAGGGCGCACAGGAGGTGAGGGGTGAGCTCCCGCTCGGCCCGGCCCCCTTCAGTCAGGCGAGTGACCATTGTCACGCTCCATCTGCTGGACGCTCAGACCCTTCGGGCTCGGGGTCTGCTTAGACGACATCGGGTTTGCCCACCAGCCCGTGTTCAGGGGCTCGGCGTCCGGTTTGCGCTTTTCTCTCAGGCGTCTCCTCTACTCGAGCCCCAGGCCGCGCGGAGGCCGCGCCGCGGACCGTTGTGAGCTCACCGGGCGGGCGCGTGGGCGGCGGTTCCCAGGGGCCTGGCGCTGTCGCGCTGCCGCTGCCGGGCGGGGTGCGCAGGGCCAGGACACCTGGGGCGCCCCTGCGCCCCGAGACGGGCTGGCAGGGTGGACGGGGTGAGGCGAGGGACAGTTTAAGGGAGCCCCCCAGATCGAAGTATCAAGATAAACAACAGACTACGGCACTGCTAAAAATAATGAGTCCCCCCAACACACGGTGTATAAAATAGCAAAAGGTTAAAGACGGGGTCAGCCTCTCGGGGTCGGGCACCTGGGGAGCCGCAGGCGCTGAGGCGGGAGTTGCGGGGCTGTAACGGGAGCTCCCGCCAGGCAGGAGCTGGGGCGCCCGCTCTGCGGACTCTGCGGAGCGCGCCCGGGCCTCCTGCGCCCGGCCCGGGTGGGGAGGCGGCGGGCGGGGCGAGGCCGCACCTCCCTCTGCCCATCCTCCCTCCGCCCCCTCCGCCCCTCCCGGGCCTCTCCCGGCGCCGAGTCCCTTCCGAGCGCGGATCCGCGCCGCTTTTTCCCGCGGCCCGCGCGGGGCCCAGCTGACGGGCCGCGTTGTTTACGGGCCCGAGCAGCCCCTGCTCCCGCGCCCGCGCCGCCGCCAGCCCAGGTGCCCGCCCGCCCGGCCGCGCGTCAGTCCGCCCGAGCGTCCGTCTGTCCGGCGTCCGCACACCGCGGCCCGAGCGCGCAGGGCGGAGTCGGGAGCCGGCACAGCGAGGGGCTCTGGGCCCCGCGATCGCCGGACGGGGCCCGGGCCGCGGGGGCCCGGGGTCGGGACCGCGCCGCGCCATCTGCAGCGGCAGAGGCCGAGCGCCGCTCCCCGGGCCGATCCCAGGGCCTCCGGGCGGGGGCTGCGGCCGGCGGGCCGCAGGCGTGGAGAAGGACGCGCGCCCCCCAGCGCCTCTCGGGCGGCCGCCCCGGAGCATGACCCTCGCCGGGCGGCGCCGAGCGCTCTGAGCCGCCCGGACCCCGCGCTCCCGCAGCCATGGGCGCCGGGGGCGGGCGGGGGGCGGCCGCGGCGCCGCTGGTGCTGGCGGTGGCCGCGCTGCTGGTGGGCGCCGCGGGCCACCTGTACCCCGGAGAGGGTGAGTGTGGGGGTCCCGGAGTGGGCGGGGAGCAGCGCGGGGGGGAGCGGACGCCGGCCAAAATGGAGCCCCGGCTGTGCGTGTGCGCCCGTTCCGGGGGGCGCGGGCGCGGGTGGCCGGGACCGTAGTTCTGGCCTCGTGGGGGGCGGAAGCCGCTGACCTTGGCCTTTGCCCGCCTGGGCTCGCCGCTCGCGCCCCGCGTGCCGGCGCGGGGCTGGAGGAACCTTGCCCCAGTGCCCGCCCCAGGCACCTCTCCGGAGCGGGCCTCGGACCCCCGCCTGGCACCCTCTGAGCCCGGCTGCTTTCGGGAATGAGGCTCACGTTCTCTCCGGGTCGCCCTCGAGAACTGGGGTCACCGGGTCCTGGCGGCCGCCAGATGCCTGGGCACACACGTTTTGGAACCGGAGGCTAGGGTGACGGATTGGGGGTCCCTTGGGGTCCCTGCTGGTAGGTGACGCTGCCTGCCGAGGGGAACTGTGGAACCCGTCCACGCCAGCGTTGCCTACCCCATTCTGGGCCCTTGGCTACCCTGGACTCCAGGTTCCATGTTTACACTTTGGGTTCTGTTTCCAGATGTCCAGAGGCCAACTCTGGCGCCTTGGCAATAGCGGGGCTGTAGTAGCACTTGGGTGGTTTTATCCTGGCTATTGTAGTTGGTGTCGCTGAGCCGGCGGACTGGCCACCTTATCTCTCTGGACCCTCACAGTGGCCCCTGGAGGCTGATATGGTTCGTCCTCTATTTCTCGGAGGAATAGAAACAGCCACTGAGGGGGAGGCACAGCTCCCTCGCCCTGCCGCGCCAGAGCAAGACTGAAACTCTGTGTGGCTTCTCTCCAGGGCTCTTGGCTGTGCGGGCTCCAGATAAGCTCCCTCTACCCCCACCCCCAAGGGCTGTTTACCTGCCAGCCCTGGGCCTGGTGAGGGTCTCATGGGGGGACCCTAACCCGCGACCTCCCTCCTGGGTCTCTCTGTGCTGGTAGCAGACAGATACACCCCAATCCCGGTATCTGTTGGGGCTCCATAGCTGGCCTGGTATGGGACAAGGACTGAAGAACCTCTTAGGGGAATACAGCAGGAGTTTCCCACCAAGATGTCTGAAGCCCTGCCTTCAAAATATCTCGAGTTACTTCAGATTTCTCCATAAAAGGAAGTCAGTTACTATGAGGAGGGGGTCGGAGAGGGGAGGAGGAGACACGCAGGCTCCGTTTGCTGAGTGACTCCCTAATGGTGCCAGCTCTGGAAGACCCCGAGTGTCTGGTATACAGTAGGCGCTCAATGAAGGTTCTTGTTGGGAAAATCCAAAATGAGTGTTAGACCTAGGCCAGGTTGTGTGTGCGTGTGGGGGGCATTTGTGGCTCCCCGCTCTTCTGTCCCTGGTAGCTTTGGCAACTGTGGACTTGGGCCAGGGCTGCTGGGGCCAGCAGGTGGTTTAACCCTTTGTCATGTTTAGTTCCCACAAGGGCAGAGGCTTCTGTTTCATCCACTCACGGCTACATTTTCAGAGCCTACAACAGTGCCTGATAGACAGTAGCTATTGGGTGAATGTGCGTTTCAGGTGCTCTCCTGCGTGTTCTCACTCTCCTCCAAGCCACCGCGTCTTATGCCTTAGCCGCTCCTGGCTAATACCTGATGACAATAATAGGAGCAGATACGCGGCGGGGGCTGCTCTGTAATGCTCTGGTTCGTCTCGCCCAGTCCTTGCCGCAGCCCTGGGCGGGAGTGAGGGTCCCTGTCCCTGGTGAGGAAAAGTCAGAGCTTAGAACTTCTGCTACTCTGACTTCGGAGCATGGGCTAAACCGAGGTTCTGGGGCCTGAGTCCCCCACCCCTGCCTGGAGTAACAGGACCCTATCAGACAGGTGAGATGAGAGTTGGGGACGAAGGGGACTTTCTGCGATTCTTCATCTCTAACGACCAATGTGGCAGCACAATGTAGTGTCTTGATGGGGGTGGTGGAGGGAAATCGGGGTGATTTTTAAGGACTAAGGGACTCTTTCTAGGAAGCGTCAGATGTGGTGCGCCACCCTGATTCATTCTCCAGCCTCAATACCGCTTCCCGGTGCTGGGCAAGGCTAACCCTGCACCCCTCTGCACTGGCTGGTCAGGTCAGGGGTACCCGGGGCACTGCAGAGTCAGAGTGAAGGCAGTGTGGGCTTAATTAAAGTGGAACCCCGCAGAGTTTTGGGGGAGTCCAGTGAGTCGGCTAATTGAAGTGTTTGCTGCTTGCTTCTATATCCCCTGGAGCGGCCTGAGAAGCTTCTCCCGTGTGTGTGTGTGTGTGTGTGTGTGTGTGTGTGTGTGTGGTGTGTGCCCTCTGTCCTCAGAGCAGAACTGCCTGCTCTGATCTTTGCTTCGCCCCTGCAGCCCTGGTCCCTGCCCCACTCACTCTCCGAAGTATTGGGGTGCTCGCCTCTCCACACCCCATCATTTAAGACTTCCATTCTCAAACTGGTCAGAGTGGGGCCTCTCCATGTCAGCTCTCTTGACGTCGGGGCTGGGATAAGTCTTGCTTTGGGGGCTGTCCTGTGCATTTTAAGTTGTGTGAGCAGCATTCCTGGCCCCTGCCCACTAGGCATCAGTGGCACCCCTCTCCATGACCACCAGAAATCTCCGTGGACACCGTCTGGGTCCCTGTTCTCTCTTCTCTTTGTTCAGGAACCTCCATCCTCAAGAGAGCGTTTCTCTTTCCTGCCCATAAACACTCAATACTCCCCTGACACCCATCCCTGAAGCCGTCACCCACCACCCACCTCCAGCCTTCTCATCAGGCTTCCCCTAGCAGCCACCTTTCACCCACTGCACTGCCCACGGTGTCTGGCTTGGGCTGCACTGCGTTGTCAACGGCCCAGAGGGTGCTCCCAACCTCCTGTGTGTCTCCTGCAGCCTTCGGGCCTGCCTCTGCCCGCTCCCTCCCACTGGAAAGCAAGTCTCCCAGCGGGTGTACCTGGTCTTCCTGTGCTCTCTGTAACGCTGGCCCTTTCCTCACAGAGGACCAATCCCTGCTCTAGGCCTTTCTCTGCCCACTTTTTAATTTACCTATAGTCAAACTCCTTCATCCAGGACAGGAGCCAGAAAACCTCACCTTGAGGGCAAATAGCACCTGCCTTTGTAAATAAAGTTTTATTGGCACGGGTGGCCCTCATTTGTTTACACGTCATCTATGGCTCGCTTTGTGGTGGCAGAGCAGAGTCGAGCGTTGCAATCCCAGGGCTCACAAAAATATTTACACTTTGGTCCTTGACATGGAAGGTTTGCTGGCTCCTGATTTAGACAAACTCCTGGAGAATCGGGGCGACATGCCTAATAGCTTGTGTGGCCCCTGGTGTGACGCGTGTCCAGATCAGTGAAGCACCCAGGGGTGCTACAGAGGAAACTATGAAAGACACACCATTTGCTGCGCTGCATAAATGGGGTTCAGTGGCGAGAAAATACCAGGGACGCCCCCTCCTTAGCTGTGTGTGTGGGATCTTGGGATTCACTTACTGAACAGCCGTCTCGGCATTGAAAGAGGATCTGTGCCACTGGCTCTAACTCTCGAACCCCAAAGAAAGTCGTGGTGACTGAGATTTCCTCTCGATACCCCCTGTGTTAATTTCTACGGAGAATACAGCGGGGGTGGCTTGGTTGCTGCTTTTTAACTGGACCGTATTTATGGTTTTTAAATTAAAATAATGAGTAATATATTCTTATTGCAAGAAAAAGTGACAATAGTTTCGAGGAAGAACAAAAGTCCTCCTTCAATACTTTGTCTCTAAAGCTGTGCCGTCTCTGTGCTGGGCGGTCACTGCACCATCAGTTTAACCTGTGTTTCTTTAAAATTTTACATTAAAAAAAATTATGCAGCAAAATTCGCTTCTGGGGGTGCAGTTTTATGTCTTTGTTTTTTTATAAAGATTTATTTATTTATACATACAAGCTGGGGTACAGGCCAGAGGTGTGGAGTGACGAGAGGCTTCACCAGAGACAGAGTGGGGAGCAGAACAGGCAGATCAGAAACACACTGCTGAGGGGAGCAGCGGGCGAGGCAGGAGAGGTCTGCCGCGCCATGTGGGATTCTCCCTGGCTGGGCGTCGAACTCGCGTCGCTGCTGCCGACAGCTCCACAGCGCAGCGCTCAACCGCTGCGCCACCCGGGAGGCCCAGTTTTATGTCTTTGGACCCACGCACAGGGCTGTGTGGTCATCCACACAGTCACGATCCAGGAAAGCCCCTTCCACCAAGGACCCTTTGTCTTTATACCGTCCCCAGCCGACCCACAACACTGTCCTCCATCTGTGAAGCTTTCTCTAGACTTTAAAGATATCTTTTTTTTTAAAGATTTATTTATTTATGCATACAAGCTGGGTTGCAGGCTAGAGGCGTGGGGTGGCGAGAGGGTTCACCAGAGACAGAGTGGGGAGCAGACAGGCAGATCGACGGAAACACACTGCTGAGGGGAGCAGCGGGCGAGGCAGGAGAGGTCTGCCACACCATGTGGGAATCTCCCCGGCTGGGTGTCGAACTCATGACACCGCTGCCGACAGTTCCACAGCACAGCGCTTAACTGCTGCGCCACCAGGGAGGCCCCATAAAGATATCTTTTTTTTTTTAAAAGATTTATTTATGCACACAAGAGCTGGGGTGCAGGACAGAGGTGTGGGGGTGGTGAGAGGACTCCCCAGAGACAGAGTGGAGAGCAGCACAGGTGGATCGACTGAAATCCACTGCTAAGGGGAGCAGTGGATGAGGCAGGAGAGGTTTGCTGAGCTTTGTGGGAAGCTCCCTGGCCGGGGATCGAACTCGTGCCACAGTGGCTATAGATAGCTTCATAGTGCTGAGATTTAGCCTGTTGCACCACCGGGGAGGCCCCATGTCTGCATTTTCTTCTGGTGCTTTGCTGGTTTGCCTCACCAGGTTGATGCAACTGCCCCTGCCTTGGGCTCAGGAAGAACAGCTGTCACCAGGGCGTCTCCAGTGCCCCCATTCCTGGTAGGTACTTTCCAAAACTGCCTCCCCCAGCCGTGTGGGAAAAGGTGGCGTTTGGACACGAAGGGTAAAGACGTCCCCACCCGAGCAGGCAGGAGCTGTCTGAACCATCTTCAGTTACATCTTTCCCAGGGTTTTCTTTGATTTCCACATCTCCTGTGGCTCTCTGCCAGGGCTTGGTTTGTTCAATCCTCACTTCCTTGCTTTTTATTCATTTTTATTCCCGTTTAATTTATGGGTGACTTTCGGATATTAAGATCAAGTCCCAGAGCCAAAATTCACAGGTGCGAAGGGCATTGGCAATGAAATTCTTTTTCTCTTCTTGATCCCTGGCTACCTATTTCTACTCACTGGAAATAACTGGTGTGATTGTGTGTGTGTATGTGTGTGTGTGTGTGTGTGTGTGTGTGTTTACCTTCCTAGAAAATAATGCTTGCATATACAAGATAATAGGTATATCTATTAACCTACCTCTCACCCCCATTTTTACATAAGTGATAGTTCATCACACAGACTAGTCTTCTCTTGCTCTGTTCTATTAACAGAATATCTCAGATAGCTTTCCGCATCACCCATAAGGAGCTTTCTTGCTCCTTTTCACAGTTGCATAGTATTCCATCCCAGCAGAGGCTGGCAGACTATGACTAGGAAGTCAAATCTGGCAGGACCCCAGCTTTTATGAGGCTCCTGAGCTGAGAATGTTGTTTACCTTTTAAAACAATTGAGCAAAAACTACTGTGATTTCACGACACACGAAAATTAGGTGAAATTTGAATTTGAATGTCTCTAAAGAAGATTTTATTGGAGCACAACTACGCCTATTGTCATTGTTTTAGTGCTACTAAGATAGAGCTGAGTATTTGAGACCCAGACTGGAGAACATATCCGATCACCTGGAGGGTGTGGCAAAGTGCAGATTCCTGGGCCCGCACCCAGAACTTCTGTTCTGGAGCCCTGGGGGAGCCCGAGCATCTCACATGTCGCATGTGCTAGGCGCTACTGCGGCTGCTGGCCCGGGGACCCTGTTTGAGACTCGCTGCATCCTGCAGCCAGAGCATGATGGCTGGCCAGCCCCTCTGTGCTGCACAGCAGTGTTGGTCCAGGCCTGGGCTGCTGTGGACAGTACTGGGTTGAGTGACCGCGCATCACAGCGCATGTGCGAACCTCCCCGCGGAGTGGGCTCTGCAGGTCCAGGGGGACCTGCGTTTGTGAAACTGCCCTTCCCCTCCTCGGCGAAGGTTTCGTGTCTCACCCTCCAACCCCACACACAGGCTACCAGGGCCTCTTGAAGACCCTGAGGTCTGCTCAGAGCTGCTTCTCCTGTGACTTCCTCCTGCTCCTTTATCCTCACCCCATCACCACCTGCTCTCCTACCCCAGCACACCAGCCAGTGCAAGCCCAGAGAGGTGAAGCCACTTGCCTGAGGTCACATAGCGGCCAGTGGCACAGCCAGGCCGTGCACCTGGGCCGTGCGAGTGCGAGTGTGCGCATGGTGCCAGCACACTGTGGTGCCCGCAAACTTGGGTCAAAAGGAGTGATTTCCGCTGGCTCCAGAAGCTGAGTAGGGTCCAGTCTGCTGCTCTCTCCCACAGCTTCTCCACTCCCCTTTTTGGCAGAACTCAAGTTTAAGAGTCAGTCTTTCCAGCCAGGTGGAGAATCTGCAGGGGGTCTGCTTACCCCGAGTGGCTAAGTTGTCATTTCTGAAGGGGTTCTGTGGACGTCAGAGTGGAGTGCTGACGTGGTGGCCGGCCCCCGCTCACCAGGGCTTTGAGCTTTTACCGTGTGACGTCCTCGTTTCCAGGTGAGAAAGCAGGTGCAGGGAGACGGCTGTGCCCGGCTTCCCGGCGGGCAGGTGTGGGTGCTGGGCTGCCTTTCCAGTCCTCCCCAAAGCTGGTGGCGGCGGCGGCCTGGCCCTGACCCCTCGATGGCACAGGTCCCCTGAGTTTAGGAGGAAGTAGTGGTTAAACCTGGAAAAAAATGCAGAGGGGAGCATGTGACCCCAAAACAGGTCACCAGGGAGCGTTTGAAGAATGTTGAGACTAAGGATCGAGGACACCGGTTCCTGGAAGTGGAAAGTGTTCTCTGCGTCCTCACTTCTCGTTTGCTGTGTGCGCCCTGGAGAGAAGACCAGGGACGGGGCCCTTCGCAGGGCGGCTGCTGTCGTCCTTCTCTCGTGGAAGTTCTCAGATTCCGCTGGCTCGGGGGGAGCGCTGGCCAGCTCTTGTCCAGAGAACATTCTCCCTCGTCAGAAGTGTCCTGCTATCTGCCGGCCCACGTGCACCTGCTGTTCCCAGAGGGCTTGTCCAGTTGTGGCCAGGGGGACTGAACTTTGGCTTTTATTTAACTTTCATTCATTTAGGTGCAAATGTAAAGTTTTATTTTCCTTTAGTTCATTGAGATGTACAGAAATGAACACTCAGTTCTGTTACTGGAAAACCCTTTCTTCTGTTGGGAATAATTTCTTTTCTAGTCAGGTTTCTCTGATCATGCTTTCAGTGATACATTTTATGAAAGCTGCATCGGCAGGCTGCCTATTTCTGATGAAAAGCTCGCATCTGAGACAGGCCATAAGTGTAAAACCACATTTTGGAGGTCCAGTGTGACAAAATTCCCAGAGTATCTTTTTCAGTATTGCTTACATTCTCAAATGAAGTTTTGGGTTATGCTGGATTAAATAAAATAGTCTTCCTTTCACCTGTTTCTTTTTCCCCCTTTTTTTCACCTTTGTTAAAGAAAATTTAAGGTGCCATATAGGGGTCATGTGATATTTTTCTTGGATAGTGCTGGCCCAGGCCCTACACACCCTGGTCACCCACAGCAACGGGCTCTATTCTGTCATCACCCTTGACCTTTCAATGTAGTGGGCACGACTAATTTTTATTGCACTGTGGGTGTAGGTTTTAATCCTGGCATTCCCTCCTCTGGGAAGCCCTCCTTTATTGCCCCAGACTGGGCCAAGTAGCTCCTTTGATGATCTCCGCTGAGCCCTGCAGCTCTTTGGCACTACCCTCCTCAGTGACTTGTGGGGTTGGTTTGTGCAGTCAGGGGTGGCTAATGCTGGTGAGGGCCGTGTCCCTGCAGCACGTCAGTACCCAGAACAGCCCCTGCCCAGGTCCCAGGAGACATCGCAGGTGTGCCCACTGCTCCTGATCTCAGTGGAGTTCACCCACTTAGGACTATTTTTGAAAGAATGAGCGGTGGGGTGTAATTTTTCCTCCACCTCCGGGAGTGGCCCTTGATGGCCGGGCTGCGTCCCAGCCTGCGTGAGTCTTGACTCGCTAACCACAAGATGGGGCTGGAAAGGCACCTCCTCTTGGATTGCTTTTGGGGTCCGGGGAGAGTGTGTGCCAGAGCCGGGCCAATTACATGTAAGTGCTCAGGAGACACTCGCTGGGCTGCCTCCCCACCTGTGCAGAGCAGCAGTCAGCAGGCGACTGACGGGAAGGGCCGCACCCTTGGGCCCACCTGGAGGTCCCAAAGGCCAGCAGAAGGTGCTGCAGCCACTTCTGGCATCATTTCTAACCCCCGGGGGTTTCTGTCCCAACAGGACGAGCTGGATTTGGAAATAGGGAGCTGAGATAGAGAGGTCTGCAGTGGCCGGGGCTGGGACTACCCTGTCCCGAATGGCAGCCCGTGCCGTGTGCCCGTTTCCACTTACCCCGAACCACAGTAAGATGAAATATTCACTTCCTCAGTCTTAGCCACATTTCAGGCGCTTGAGAGCTTCACGTGGCTAGTGGTTTCTAGAGTGGACGGTGCTGCTGGACAGCCTGGCACTAGGGCAAGTGTCGCAAACTACAGTGTGAGGGCAAAACTCTGGCCCACCGCTACTTTTGTAAATAAAGTTTTATTGGGACATAGCCACGGACACTCATCCATGCATCGTCTCTGGCTGCTCTCCAGCCACGGAAGCTAGTGCAGACTCTTGGGAGACTGACCGCAAGGCTGAAAATATTAACTCTCTGAGTTCTTATAAAGTAGGTCTGTCCGCTTTGGACAGTCTAGGGAAATGAAGGCGCAGGGTCTGGAGTGGACTGTGACGTGTTTGGGAGAAATAAGAAACCACAAAACAGATGACTTTAACTGCGTACAAACTGTGTGCCAGGTGCGGGCGAAGGGTCTGCTCTGCCTGGTTTCACTCACTCTTGCTGAGTCCCATTGTAGGGAGCGGTGGGCTGAGTTAATAGGGTGCAGGGGATGGCGGGCTAGAACCCTGAAGGCTGTGAGGGGACGTGCAGGATCCTGGAGGGTGTTGGAGCCTGGAAGGGTCCACCCTCAGGAGAATGGGCCTGTGGGCTGTAGGTGCCAGCTCTCTGGGAAACCCTTGCCACACCCGGGTAAAAGGTAATTAAGCTCTGGCTGACTGCCTGGAAGGAGCTCAAGTGAGGAACGAGGGGGACAAAGGTGGGAGAACTGGCAAAAACGATTCGGCCGTCGTCACCCCATTTCTGATGTGGGCACCTTTATCCTCCTAAATCCATTTCCTGGAGATCTCCAGTGTTGCCTCCCTGGGGGCAGCGCCCCTTTCCTCTCTGCACCTGCCGCATTACTCAATCTCCTGTAATCCCACTGTCTCCATTGCGTCATACTGGATGTGATGATTTGAAGGCTTCTAATAGGTACTGCCAAAGGAATTATTTTCTTTGCCTTTTGAAAGTAATTACTGAGGCACAGACACTTTACAGGGAAGGCCACTCATCAGGGCTGCTTATGGAATTTATGGAGCCAAGTGCCGAGTGAAAACGCAGGCCCCTTTCTCAAAAACGATTAAGGATTTCAAGAGGACTAAAAGGGCATGGTGCACAGGGTGCGTCTGAGGCTGGGGTGCGCGCTGCGCCCCTGGGGGCCGTCCCTGCAGTAATTCTCAGGCCCTTCCCTGCGTGCTTCTCACCTGTGCCACTTTCTGCCCCTTTTCCCCCTAGTGTGTCCTGGCATGGATATTCGGAACAACCTCACGAGACTTCACGAGCTGGCGAACTGCTCGGTCATTGAAGGACATTTGCAGATACTGTTGATGTTCAAAACGAGGCCTGAGGATTTCCGGGACCTCAGTTTCCCCAAACTGATCATGATCACTGATTACTTGCTGCTCTTCCGGGTCTATGGGTTGGAGAGTCTGAAGGACCTGTTCCCGAACCTCACAGTCATCCGGGGCTCACGCCTCTTCTTCAACTACGCGCTGGTCGTCTTCGAGATGGTCCACCTCAAGGAGCTTGGCCTGTACAACCTCATGAACATCACTCGGGGCTCCGTCCGGATCGAGAAGAACAACGAGCTCTGCTACCTGGCCACCATCGACTGGTCGCGCATCCTGGATTCCGTGGAGGATAATTACATTGTGCTCAACAAAGATGACAACGAGGAGTGTGGAGATATCTGCCCGGGCACCGCGAAGGGCAAGACCAACTGCCCTGCCACCGTCATCAACGGGCAATTCGTGGAGCGGTGCTGGACACACAGCCATTGCCAGAAAGGTAACCCAGCGTGCAGGGTTCTAAGCCGGTTCTCATGCCTTGTTCTGAAAGCTTGTTCATTAGTGAGGAGCTGGAGGTCGCTGCCTCGGGGGTGGCAAGCCTCCTGCACACGTTAAGTGTTGCTAGTTCAGACATTGCAAGCCGCAGGGGATGCAGCGCAGTGATTCAGCGCTGCCACCGGGGCGGCGAGCCGCCATGCACAGCACACAGCAAGGGGGCGGGACTATGTTTCCAATAAAGCTTTATTGACAAAATGCAGGGTGGCCGGCACTGTGTTTCCAATAAAGCTTTATTGACAAAATGCAGGGTGGCCGGGACTATGTTTCCAATAAAGCTTTATTGGAACCCAGGGTGGCCTGGACTTTGTTAGCTCTGGTGTTGGACCTTTAATGTTAATGTTCCTTTTGCTGGATGGAGGCATGGAGTGGAAGGTATGGGCTTTATTGCAGAAAAGCAGATTCAGTTCTTATCTGGTTATACAAATAAGCTTGCTCATGGTGGATGTTTGGAAAAAGAATAATGGAGAGGAAAAAGCAAGACAGAATGCTTAACCCACAGTGTCCATTGCCGGGAGCCATTTATGGGGCTGCTTTCTGCTAGGTGTTCTGGGCCTTAGTTACTTAACTTCTCCCTGCTTGGGTATTTTGAGTATTTCTAGTTTTCACAGGCGGACGGACATTTTGCGGGCCAAAGCTTTATGGAGCGTCTGTTTCTTGAGGTTTTACTTTCCAGAAATGAAATTTCTGGGCCAAGATTCTTGATACCGGTTGTCGAGGGCCTTTGTGGAGCTGTGCTACCAGCGGCTCTGCGGGCGTAGCATGAGAGGGACACCTCGGCCGGGGTGGAGTATTGTTGGAAAAATCTTTACTTGTACTGTTCTTGGGGGCAGAGCCTGCAAATGCTTCTATCTGCATTTCTCTGATTGCTGTCAGCGTTGAACCTTTTAAAACACGTTTATTATCTGGGTTTTCTCTTCCTGGCCGTATGCCTTGTCCATTTATCGTTTAGTATCTTCGTGTCTTTTGAAATATTAATCTTTGCACGGTTTTCATAGCTGGAGGCTGCTAAGCCCTGCCAGAGGGGTCTTCAGACGTTTCTGTTCAGTGGTGAAAATGCTCAGTTGCTGGAGGTGTTTGGAAGGTTTGTGGGGTGCCGAGCTGGATCTTCACACATCTCTTATTACTTCGTGTTTAGGGAGCCCTCTCTGTTCATAAAATGAATGTTTCCTCCATATTTTCTATTTTGATTTTGAGCATTCTTTCAAGACATTTGGAGTCTTTTTGATTGTGTGTGAATCAAAGGGGTGTCTATTACCCCATTTAACCACATAGACCCTCAACAATGCAGGTATCTGACCCATCATAACTTACTCGAGGTCCGCCTGGTTAATAAAAGACCATTGGGATTTGCACCAAGTGTGAGGCACAGTAAAAGCATGTGTGCTTGGTTTGGGGGCAGGGGTGGGGGTCGGGGGAACAAGCTGCTTCTTCGTGGGGAACAAAAACACAGTCAGCCCTTTCTTATTCTGGTGCTGACTTCTCCAAATTTAGGTGCTTGTTTGAAATGTTCCGGGCTCATGGATCTTGCGATCTATGACATCGTTCTAGCATTTATTCCTATATCGGTTCTAATCGCAGTATCCTGAAGGGGGCGTGGGGGGGGGTGGTGCCTCTGTAGAAATGTCCCGGATGTTTCGAGCAGGTTTCTTTTAAAATCTCTTGCTCTGGAGAGTGGGGCTTGTTCTCCCCCCGCAGCGGGGGCTTCGTCCCTGGGGGAGTCACAGTTCTACACAGTTTTGCTGAGACCCCCACTCACCAGGTTCTGGGTTCCCGGCATCGGGCACTGATGTCCCTGCTCCTGGTTTGTCATTGGTGGTGGGGTCCTCTGGCGAAGCGTTGTTCTTCCCCGTAACAGAGGCTAAGAAATGGTTGTTCTTTGAACTGGTGTCCCTGCCTGTTGACTACAGCTCAGCTCCAGCTTTTTAGTTTTTTTTTTTTTTAATTTTCTTTTATGTTGGTAAAAGGTCAAAATACACGGAACGTGAGTTACCATCTTAATCACTGAAGGGACGGTTCAGAGGCGTCCTGTGCGCTCCCAGCGCTGTCCAGCATCACCACCGTCTGCCTCTAGGACTTTGCATGGACATCATGCATGAGTCAGACCCACTGGCCTTCCTCTCCCTGAGAGGACAGACACCCCAGTCCCCCACTGCTGGTCAGGGTAGCGGGGGTGCGCTGGGGCAGGGACGCTGGACCCAGTGGCCCAGTGGAGACAGGAGAAGCGGCAGCTCCCTCCTCCCCGGGCTCACATTCCCACTCCTGTTTCGGATTCTCCAGCGGTTGGGGTGCTCTGTTTATATGAAATACTCGTTTTTTTTAAAAAAATTTATTTATTTATACATACAAGAGCTGGGGTGCAGGTCAGAGGTGCAGGGGTGAGAGGATTCACCAGAGACGGAGTGGGGAGCAGAACAGGCGGATCCACTGAAATCCACTGCTGAGGGGAGCAGCAGGGAGACAGGAGAGGTCTGCTGCGCCCTGTGGGAAGCTCCCTGGCTGGGGATTGAACTCGTGCTGCAGTGGCTGCGGATAGCTTCATAGTGCTGAGACTTAACCCGTTGTGCCACCAGGGAGGCCCCAAAAAACTCGGTTTTTAAGTGCAAGCCTGGTTGCTCTTGAAGGGTTTGTGGTAGACAGGAGTTCCAGCTTCATGCTGAAACTCGTGTTTGTTCTTCCACTGCTTACCTTTGCCTTTGATGTCTTAACAGTTATCATCTTGGCAACAAATGCTCATGTCGTGCCTGTCACTGCCTGGGCTTTGCTTGTGGTGTCGGGTTGGGGGGTCCCAGCAGAACCTTCACACCCGAGGCCACAGAAGTCCCCAGAAGCTGAGCCACTTGCTCTGGTTCATGTGACTAGTAACCACTAGAGGTGGGATTCAAACTTAGAAGCTGGGGTTTCTGGTTCAGAATCTGTGCTTTCCTGAGCTCATTGTGTTGAAGCCAGAGAGATCAGGGATGTGGGCGGCGTGGGGGGCCTCGAAATGTCGCCCTTGCTGGCATCCTGGCTGCTTCTGCACAGTCTTCTCACCCTACCTTGTGCCAGCTGCCTCTCCCTGCAGACCATTTTCTCTTGAAAACAGGGGCTTTAGCAGTCCTAGCTGTGTCCCCAGGATCTGTCCTGTAGTGCGACAGTGTCCTCTGGCCACCCATCAGCACCAGCATTTATTGAGCACTTACTGTGTGCAGAGAACTTGACAAGCGCTGTCTCCCAGAAGCCTCGCCTCAGCCCGGGAGGGTGTGTTGCTCCCATTTGACAGAAGAGGATACCAGGGCCTGGATAGTCGTGAAGAAACTGGGCCTCCCTGGTGGCGCAGGGGTTAAGTTTCTGCACTATGAAGCTGTCCTCAGCCACTGTGGCCTGAGTTCGATCCCCAGCCTGTGAGCTTCCCACATGGTGCAGCAGACCTCTCCTGTCTCCTCGCTGCTCCCCTCAGCAGTGGATTTCAGTAGATCCGCCTGTTCTGCTCCCCACTCTGTCTCTAGTGAATCTGCTTATCCCCCGCACTTCTGGTTCTTGCAGGCATAAAAAAAAAAATCTTAAAAAAAGAAAAGCTTACTCTAGGAGTTGTTGCTGGGAAATAGTTTGGCCTCAGGCTCATCTCATGGAAGACCCTGTCCCAGAGGGGAGCACACCGCAGTGCCTGGGTCAATTCCTGAACCTGGTGGTTTTGTATGGTCCCTTACATTTTAAGATGATTTGGTGAAAAAATTGAAAGAATGTTTTTTGAGAGGTGAAATGGTAGAAAATGGACATTCCAGGTCCCCTGCGCTGAGTTTCACTGGGACACAGCCAGCCTCACGCACTCACGTGTTGCCTGTGGCAGCTTTTGTGCTGCGAGTGATTGCGACAGAGATTCCATGGCGCGTACAGAGAAAAAATATCTGACCTCTGTCCTTGGCTGTGCACCCTGTGGAGCTGAGGGGGGCATGGACGTTGGTCTCAGGAAATCGGGGGCCCGCAGCATCAGGCCAACCCAGACCTCTCCTTTGCAAAGCCTGGGCCACCATCCTTGCCCCCAGAGGCTCTTGGTTTGGCTGGGGAGTTATGAGGCAGCGTGAACCATCCATTCAAGGCAGCCCAGTAAGGTATGACAAGGCAGCCCCCCCCCCCCACCCCAGGTGAGTCATCTCACCTGTGGTTCTAGACACGTTCGGAGCTGGAGCACCTGGAAATCATGATGTTCTCTAGATAACACAGCAGAATATGGGTACGTTAAATTCCTTTGCACGTATGTCACTGTCGTGTCTGCAGAAAGTGGGAAAGTCTAACGTGTGCACGTGGGGATTGAATAGGAACAAAAGAAAAGGTAGAGAAGGTGGCCCCATGGGCCTTTTGAGCTTTTGGCTTATATTTATATTCTTCCTTCTCCCCCAAAAAATGTTTTTAAAGACCAAGTGAGAATAAAAGCGCCATGCTGACAACATTCTGCTGTCGGTCCTGGCTTCATCACTGAGATGATTGGATCTATTTAAAGGGACCTGTCATTTTGGGGGTGACTGGGCAAGTGCTGTGCGTGTTTCCGAGCCCCTGTCCCTCCCGCGGTCGCTGGTGGCTGCCATTGGCGTTGGCACCGGGAGAGAGATGGGTTCTGATGGGAAGAGTACAAAAAGGTGGTTTAGTGGGGTGGCAGTGATGCTTAGAAGAGGGTAGGCGGAAGGGCTTTCTGTGGGGGACAGCAGAACACGAGGTTGCTGGTGGACATATGCACAGGAAATTTAGCTGCTTCTCGCACTAAAAGCAGGCGGGACCGTCCTACGCTCTGAAGGGAACCCCTTTCCCTGCAGGCGCGAAAAAGAGGCCACTGTGTTCAGGGCGGCCTGTTCCTGCCTATGCAGAGTGAACAGCTGAGCTGTGCCATTGTGTTGCTGGACCCCACAGTCCTTTCTGAACTGGAGAGAAAGTCAAGGAAATAACTCTAGGGCATTAGCCAGGCAGGCAGTAAGAGTTTCTGGTAGGTTCGGGAAGGCACTAGACAAAGGTAGACCAGTTAGCCACAGAGGCGCCGGGTGTCCTGAGCACAGCACTGCCCAAATGGTTGGCCGTGAAGACACAGCCTTAGGGTTCTAATCAGTGCCCAGTTCCTGGAGGGGCTTGGAGACCCCAGTTGAGTCCCCTTTTCGCCTAGAGAAATAAATCGACCTGACCCTTTGCAAAAGGTGGGGTGTAGTTAAATGTGTGGTTATGAGAAGGTGTCTCCTTGGCTGGCCGGTAACTTGGTGACTGGTCTGACGAGTTTTTCTTTTTCTCCCTCCCTCCTGGTGAAATTCATTGACCAGTTATTTCCCACTGTGTCACCAGACCCTTTGTCAGAATTAAAATCTGTTCTTTGTGACTGAACACCTGAAGTGCCCCAGGGAGGCCCCGGAACTCAGCCCCCATCGGGCTGGGGACCCAAGGTTCCCGATCCTCTCTCTGCACCGTGCCTGATAGATGCACCCTTTCCCAACAGACCCGACTGGGGCGCTGAGGGCTCCTCACTGCAGCCCTTACGCCTCTCCCTTCTGTCTCTTCTCTCCTGTCTCCTCCCTCCCTCCTCTCCTTCACCCCCCCCTTCCCTTTCCTCTTTCTCCCTCCTATTTGCTTCTCCCCACTTCCCGTCTCTCTCTTGTGGGCTCAAGTGTTGCTAACTCAGGCAAGCATCTGCCCCCACCTGAAGGTAAATAATGTCAAGAATGGAAACAACAGTGAGAACCGCTCTCCTCTGACCCCACTGCCTGGCGCGGGCGGGGCCTGTGGGGAGCAGCAGATCAGGCCACCTTCCCTTCACGTTGGGGAGTGGCTGAGGCCTCCCGTGCTGCCCTGGGCTGGAGGACTCAGGCTGGACAGATCATGGACATCCAGTTGGCACCACGGGTGGCTGGCAGATGGAGAGCATGACCTCCCGTGCCCGCAGGCTTTGGGCAAGGGCCATTTGAGTTTTTAATTATAAAAGTTTCTTTGCAACTTTTGTCCCAACAAATAATGTCTGCCGTCAAGACAGAGCTTACTCTTGGGCTTCATCTGTGGGGTGTGTCCAGGGGCTCGGTGGAAGGAAAGTTCTCACTTGGAGATCTGGTGGGGACAGGATTCCGAATGCTGAACCCGAGGCCAGTTTGCTGACCGCCCGCAGTGCTGTCCCAGGCTCACGGGGCTGGGGGCGTCTCCGCTAGCCACCTCGCTGGTGGGGCTTCACGTTTGCAGGGAATCTGGACACCGTAGTAGGATGCCCGCCAAGCAAGACGGCTTGCTCCAAAGCAGCCAAGCTCTCCCTTCTTAAAATGTTTCTTATCCTGGTGAAGTACACGAGACTTGCCCTTAGTGTCTGTTAGTACAGTCGCCGTGCTGTGCAGCCGTCACCTCTGATTCCAGAACGTTTCACCACCCCACAAAGAAACTCTTTGCCAGTCGCTCCCCACTCCTCCCTCCTGCTTTCCTCTGGTAACCATTGATCTGCTTTCTGTCTCTGGGTTTGCCTGTTCTGGACAGTGCATGTAAGTGGGGTCCATGTATGACTGCTACATCTTGCTTTTTTCATGACACGTGATTTTGAGCTCCATGCACATTGCAACTTGTATCAGGACTTCATTCCTTTTTAACTGCTGAGTAGTACTCCATTGTCCATTATGTCTAGTTTGTGACTGTACCTACCAATTAGCATTTGAGTTGTTTCTGCCTCTACGTATATGTGAATAGCACAGCTACAGACACTGTGGGTGAGTTTTCATTGGAACACTTCTTTTCAGTTTTCTTGGGGATCTAGCTAGGCGTGAGATTGCTGGGTCACTTGGTAATTGTATGTTTAACTTATTGATCAAGGTTTCTTTTATTTTTATTTGTTTTTCACTGTGGTTTTACTTTTAAAGAAGCCACGTATCAATGAAAACACAGATTCCGAAAACTGCCCAAAACAAACAAATAGCCTCATAGATTACTCTAAGGTGAACATCCTTATAACCCCGACCTGGAGTGAGGAATCACACTTTGCGGGCAACTCTGTCCTCTGCTCCCCCTTCCTGTCTTTTGTGGACACCAGTCTCTCTCAGTATGATTTTATCACAATAGAATTAGAATCACCAAACAATATATTTTATTCTTGCCCGTTAAAAAAGACTGATACATCTCTTTGGGTCGGTGGCAGTGGTTTTTATCTGGGGTGACTTTGCAGGAGGCATTTGGCAAGGTCTGAAGATCCTTGGTTGTTCCAAGTTGGGGAGCTGCTATTGGAATCTAATGGGTGGCGGCCAGCACTCTACCATGCAGACAAAACCTTGACCACCGAGAATTACCCAGTTCCAAATGCCCGAACAGCTGAGAAATCCTGGTCTATGGACTTAGTCTCCGTCCCTCTCTCTTCCTTCCATTCCCTTGCCTGAGCGCTGCCGATGGCACCGTCTGGGCACAGCTCAGCGTGGCCTCCGTCGTTTGGGCACAGCCAGGATCAGGCTCTGGTTCTGACCCTCTGTTACCCCCCCACGCCAGCACCCTTCACAGCCAGTCATTGCCAGGGAGTCACTCTGCTGGTACCCCCCTTAAGCTTGGCTGTGCGTAAGTCTTGTGCTCTTTGTTCTATTTTTATTTTTTGAGATCTGAAAGTTTCATCATGTAGTCAAACAGTAGTCAGGGACCTCCCTTTTTGGTTTATGATAAACAAGGCATGGATTGAACTTCGTCGCGAGACTTTGTGTTCTTTGCAAGGGCAGGTTTTGCTAAGAAAATGATTTTATAAGTGAGTGAGGTATGAGGGTCATTTGCAAAGGAATTTTACAAGGGCAGGGAAAAATCCAAGAAGTTGACCTTAGGATTCTCGGTTGTATAGAAAACAGAATGGAGACCTTGAGACACAGGTCAGGAGGAGATTAGAGGAATCCAAACAAGACCAAGTTCCCAAGTGGGGATGAGTTGCGTGGAGACAAAAAGCGGCTAGGCGTTCCGAGGACCGCCATGTGGTCAGAGGAGGCGCTGGTTGAACCCTCCAATGGGAGAACCTTCCATTCTACCCAGATGTTCTTCATAGTTTTGAAAGGATGCCTCTGAGGGAGACCCACACGCCTTGTCACTATGTTGCTTCATTTTGGGACATTGATTTTGCTTATTGGAAACATTAAATTCCCAAGTGTCCATTGATGGGAATCACAGATAACCGCAGTGGAGATTTGGCAGATTGAAAAGTAAGATTTGGAAGATGTGAGAAAATGAAGGGCAAGTTGACACTGAGGTCTTGGGCGGGGGATAAAGCTAAGGCAGAGCCAGGTCATGCGAGTTTCGAACTCAGAATCGAAGAAGTGACAAAATGACACACGTGAATTTCCCCTTAACCCAAATTGCAAAGGTTGCCCCTACACAGACAAACATGCATCCCAGCTTTTCCCCACTTGGGGAAGGCGATCTTGAAAAGGTTCTACTGGCCAGAAAGGGTCCACGGGAGTGGTTCTTCAGGATCTGTTCTTGCTGAATGAGTGAGTATAAAAAGGCATGGGTTGTTGGTTTGTTTTATTACAGAGGGCATTAGAATATTTATAGATGGCTTTTCCTAGGTTTGTTTTCCTAGGTTTGCTTTTCTAGGTTTCCTAGGTTTCCTCACGGTGTTTCCCCTTAAGGTCTTCCATCTCTGAATTGCCTCTTCTCCTGAGTGGGTGGGTGGGATTCAAGGAGATGAGGATGTCGGGGGTCCTACCTTTAGTGACAGTGTGGGGGTGGGATTCCAGAGCTGGGCTGCCTGATAAGGTAGCCCCACATCTGGCTGTTTAAGTGAGTTAAAGTTAGATAAAAACTCAGCATTTGCTCCTCACTCACACGCACCACATTTAGACAAGGACGAAGAGAATTCCCATCATTCTAAAATGCTCTGTGCAGTGCTCCTCTGGAGCATTTCAAGTCAGGCTGTGGAGAGTTCTGGACTCTGGCAGACCCGAGTCTGAAGTCTGTTGTGTGGCCGTGGAGCAGCTGGCCAGCTCTCCGAACTTCTCTTGCCTTCAACTATTGTGAGGAAATGGTAAGGGAACAGGCCTCAAGGGTTTTTCCTTACTTTAAACTGATGCCCTTTCCTTGGATAAAAACAAAAATCCCATTCCTCTCCTCTACTGTGAGTTTGCTTATCTTCCCTTAAATATAAAATATGACACTGGATTTTTTTTCCCAACGTCCGTACCCCCTTGAGAGTCCCTGCAATAGAGGAAGAAGTGACTTGGGAAACTTGAACACAACAATGAAGCTATTGTAGCTACATCTGAGCAAGAAGAGGAACAAGGAAGAGCAGGTGTGCTGACTGGACGGAGAGTGTCATCTCAACTGCGGGTGGCCAGGAGTGAGGAATGTGTCTGCTCCATGCTGGCTGCCTCTTGCTCACTCTCTCTGGGAAGAAGGGAACAGCGTGCTTTTCAGCCTGAGCAGAAGAGGGGTGTGGGTAGCGGAAGTGGACTCAGGATGGGGAAGAGAACGAGGGGCAAACTCAGCCTGAATGTCTGGCTCAGCGTTGAGTGTTGTGGTCAGCTTAGGGTGGCTAATCACGGGCACCTGCTCAGATTCATGACACTGCAGTGGCGTGGTTAGCTGGGAGGACACAGTGTGAACTTGGACTTTGTATCAGCTAGCTTTTGCCCTGTAACAGGCCTCCCCCCGAGATGTCATGTCTTTACACAACCATCATTTATTTTGCTCATGAAATAAATGATGGTTGTGGATTAGCTGCCTGAAGACACACACAGGATTCTGTTTCACCTGTGATCAGCGGGTGGGCTGGTGGGGGTTGGTGGGGGCCGGCTGGGGGATCCGGAATGGTCTCACAACATGGCAGGTGGTTGGGTTGGTTGTCAGCTGGGATGCTTCTGTTTTCCTTCTCACCCTCCAGTAGGCCACCTTGGACTTGGACCACATGACGATCTTGAGGTTCCAAGAGCAAGAAGAGATCAATCTCCAGAGCACAAATCTGTTGTGTTATGTGGGCTAATGTCTCATTGGTCAAAGCAAGTCATGTGACTAAGGCAAGATGGAAGCAGAGAGGGGATTATGGCCTCCGTCTGTTTGATATGCTGGAGAAGATTCTGTAGCCATTGTTGCCATCTACCACAGAATCCCCAGGTTGGGAACACAACGGGGTCCATGAAACATTTTAACCAGGACTTAGAGCTCAGAGAAACACCAAGATTGTGTATGGTGTGACTGAGAACCAACAATATTTGTGAGTAGTTATTTCATTTCTTGAAATCCAGTTATCGAGGAATATATACTCTTATCTCAATGGCTCTTGATGTTTTCTTTGTTTATTAAATTCACCCCAAACCCATTGACTGCTTATGGGATATCAGTTCTGTTTCCTTCATCTGTGTCTTTTCTTACCCTTATGCCATACTGACTTAATTACTGTACATTTAGAACATGTTTTATTAATGGTAGAACCAATTTTTTCCTAATACACTTTTCCAAAATATATTAGTTTTATGGTTGAACTGAAGATTCTCCAAACGTACCTCTTCCTGCATACATAAAACCCACTGAGATTTTGATTTAAAATTTCATTATATATATAAATTAATTTGAGAAATCAATGCCTTAATATTCTTCCTTTCCATGCAGATATGTGATTAGTTTTTTCATTTGTCCTAATGTCTTCATGCTGTTCTTTTAAAAATGTTTATCCTGTATATTTCTTGCTCTGATGATTTCTTGTTTCCTGTGTTAGGGAGTTTTTATTGTTGTTGCTTCTTTGAATAATTCTGAATCCAGATTTTTTTTAGTGAGATTGGCTTATAAGTTAAATATATATTTTTTTGTTTATTGTGTACAATTCTAGCCTCTAAAATTTTGGTCTTCAAAAAAAATATCCTGTCTGCCCACCATACCTCTCATATCAGCTTTAAATCTTACTCTATTGCCTAGGACTTCAAAACTAATATTAAATATTTAGATACAGTGTTACCTGACATCCATATTTAATAGATTTCCTAATAGAAAATCATCCTTGCTTTCCGGCGGTAAACCCTGCTTGGTTGTGATGAATTATTCTTCTAGCATAATGTTGAATCTGATTTGCTAGATTTTTTTTTTAAATTTTTGTCATCTGTGTCCAGGAGTGCAACTGTACTATATGTTTGATCTGTTTCACTTTGCAATCTCTTCATCAGGGTTTATTGCCTGATAGTCTAGCTATATAAAATTAGCTAGACAAGCCTCCATTTAAAATTTTGTTTTAAAGATTTATTTTATTTTTGCATACAAGCTGGGGTACAGGCCAGAGGTGTGGGGTGGTGAGTGGGTTCACCAGAGGCAGAGTGGGGAGCAGAACAGGCAGATCAACTGAAACACACTGCTGAGGGGAGCAGAGGGGAGACAGGAGAGGTCTGCCGTGACCATTTAAAATACTTTAACATTATAGTATTTGGCAACTTAGCAGAATTGTATAGTGGGTTGTTAGAGATTTAATGTAAGAATTTTTAAACTGTCTGGTAGAATTTTTGAGTCAACTTCAGGGTTGACAGTAGTGCAGACTCCAGAGCTCTAGCAATCGTTTCACTGAGATTTTTAGATTTAGGAGCTCTCTGGATTGCTTGCTATAAGCTTGTTTTTATGCTCTTCTTTGCTCCTATTTAGATTTGCCAGTTCTGCTTATTATTATTATTATTTTTTTTGGGGGGGGAAAAGCAAATGTCAGATTTATTTATCAATTCTTTCCCCTATCATTCACTCATTATTCACTCATTACTGTTATCTTGATTTTTTTTTTTCACTTTTTAGATTATTCTGAGCCATGCTTTTGCCTCCTGCTCTTCCCTGCCATGGTGTGAAATGTCTTATGCCAAGTCCTTTTTGGTATAATTTGGGGGAATGAGTGAATGGATAAATAATTAATTTAATCTTATTCTTTTAATACAATTAAAGCTCTAAGGCCATGAATTTACCCCTAAAGATGGCTTTGGCTGAGCTCCCAGGATGGCTGTCTAACATTCTTGTTTTCATTGTTTTCTAAACAGTGTGAGAAGATAATTTTGATTTGTTATTTTTGATAATTATCATGACAGCTGCAATTGAGTGCCTATCTTTCCATCACTTCACATAAATTATCACGTGCAGTCTTTCTAGCCACCCCAGGAATTATTCTTGTTTTGCAGTCTCCTGTAACAGCAAAGGAAATCAAGCTTGTAGAGGTTAAGTGACTTGCCCAAGGTCGTGCAGATAATGGCGTGGGGGTGGGGTAGGACTGGAATTTAGTCCATGATCTGTTTTGATTCTAAACCATGTGCCTTTTTGACTATGCTACACTGCCTCTCCAGTTGAGTGAGTTTTAATCACTAGTTGTTAGGGCTTAAAAAAAATTAACTTTTTATTTTAATGGGTTGTTTCACTCTTCAGTTGATGGGGTTTGAAAAAAAACGAACTCGTGACTTGTGGAGTTTTTGCATTTTAAAGTTGCTTGTGGGTTCTTGATAAAAAGCTGGGAGAACAGGGCTCAGCGTTCCAGGGGAACCCCCCCCACCCCCGGGGCAACATGCACGTGGAGTGTGAAAATAAAGGCTTAACTTGGCTGGCATAGCCTCTCTGTCCTACCCAGAGAGGAGGAATTGTTTCTGGAGAGTTCTTACTCCACGTTGGCTTGGTTATCCCAGCTGTTCTGCCTCCTAAGGCAGCTGGAACTGGTTTTTGCAAGCTACTTTCTCTTTCCTCCCTTTATCAGACACTTAGGGTTTCGTGACCCTTTCTAGGGGGAGTGAGGGCTGGGCGGGGGCTGCCCTGCCATTTGGCCCCCGGGCTATTTCTGGGTAGTGTCTCAGTGTGAAGATGCTGGAATCAGTGTGGTTTGCTGTGACATAAGGAAGCAAACCTCTCCTTTCCATTGGCCTGTGATTCATCTTTATTTTTACAGGGCTCTATCACGTTAGAAGCATTACAGTAGGAGTTTTTGTTTGAAATCTAATAAAGCTTTTAATCTGCCATCTGGAGTCTATGTCCCTTGCACTTTTAATTGTTCATGACTAAGCACAGTGTGTGGGGTGGGGTTGGGGTTGGTGATATGGTAACATCTGTCTGAAGCATCCGTTCCCCTACCCCGAACCTCATCTTCTCTGTCTTGGGTGCAGACATAGCATGGGGTGTGAACCCCAACGGGCTCCTTTTAAAGAGCAAAATCTTTTTTTTTTTTAAAGATTTATTTATTGATGCATACAAGAGCTGGGGTGTAGGCCAGAGGTGTGGGGGTTGGTGAGAGGGTTCGCCAGAGACAGAGTGGGGAGCAGAACAGGCAGATCGACTGAAATCCACTCTGAGGGGAGCAGCAGGGAGACAGGAGAGGTGTGCTGCGCCCTGTGGGAAGCTCCCGGGCCGGGGATCGAACCCAGGCCACACTGGCGATAGCGCAGAGGCTCACCCTGCACTTGACCAGACTGCCCTTGAGTATTTTTGATTTGAACATCGGTTTCCCCTGGATGTCGTCTTTAGGGGCAATTTCTGGTGGTCACCTCCTTTAACCAGTTTGAACTGGGGTCTGGTTCTCCTCTGTAACCCCTCACCCCCAGCCCAGTTGGGGACTGGGCACTGCCCGGGCGCCCCAGGAGTGTTGGAATGAACTGGAAATGACCTTCCCCCTGCCCCAGGGTGCCATAAGGTCGGCCAACCCTAGGCTGGCCGTGTGCTCTCTGGGAAGGCGACTCAACAGGTTTTCTTTATTTCCTCTGTTTAATAAGATTGTTCTGTGATTATTGGGGCTTAGGGGATTTGAAGAATTCACATAGGATTTGACATCCAAAGGGAAAAACAAAGTAACAGGCTTAAAACTCTACCATCTCTTTGATCACGTGCTAACAAGCACACTTACCCTCACGATAGCCCTCTGGGTTGAAGATATTAGTGTCTCCATCTCCTGGGGGGAAACTGAGGCTGGACAGGGCAGCCTCCCGATGGCACCATTTTTGGACCCCCTCTGTGCCTCCACCCCATGGCACCTGGGGCACCTGCACCCGCCCTGAGTCGGGGGGCAGGGGGGGGTCCCTGCCTAGAGTCCCCGCCTGGCAGGCTGTCCCTGGGCCGGCTTCGATGAGGCGGGCAGCTGTTCGTTCAGCTCTGTGACGTCCTGTGCGTGCCGGGCAGGAGCGACGAGCTCCTGTTCTAGCTTATTTTGTTTTCTTCCTGATAGAGCAAAGTACAGTTTGCATAACCCTCTAGGGCCGGAGGTGGCAGGCCCGAGTGCCCGAGAGTGCGTCCTCGGGGCCGGGGGCAGGGTTCCAGGCCGCAGGCCCCCACCACTGCACTTCGGGGTGTCACGGGGAGGCGGCCCTTCACTCGTGCGATGGCCTGGGGGTGCCTGCATGGGCCTGCCCGAGGTCCCCCGCACGCGTGCGCCCTGCTTTCCTTGTGTCCTGGGGTCACTGTGGAGAAAATTCAGAGCCTCAGGAATGTGGCTGCAGTTCTCCGTGGACGGATTTTGGGTGAAGTGAGTGGAAGATTTTCCACCTGAGCAGGTGACCTCAGTAGGGTGTCTCCATTGGCGGGGGGCTGCTCTAACAATGTGTTGCAGACTAGGCCCTTTGCCAGCCTCCCGCCGTGCCCCAAAGCCCTCGGGCTGTTCAGGGGCAGCTGTACACACACACACACACACACACACACACACACACACACACACACACACACACACAAACGCACACACGCACGCCGTCTGGATAAGTGTGAATGGCCAGGCGACCGCCGCCACAGTGAAGACGTAAAATATTTCCACCCCACGCTCCACGCTCCCTTGTGCTTTGGGGGGTCACCTCCCCCTCCACGCTGACTTCAGGCACCCCTTCTTTGCCTCTGTCACCGTCCATAGGTCTCGTCTCCCCCAGAAGCTGGTGTCGGCTCCTTCCAGCCCGCGTGTGGCTGCGTCGTCAGCGGCTTGTCTCTGTGGCCGAGGACCGTTGGGCTTCTCCCTTCCCCGTGGGGGATATTTGGGTTGCTTGCCTTTCGGCTCCCTGGCGTAACCTTCTCCAGCACGTGTGTCTGAGGTGTTGAGGGGACACAGGCCTTTCTGGGACTATACATCGGGGAGCAACTGGTTTACGACTTAACCACCAGGCCCGTGTCCTGAGGGGTTGCTCCTGGCTGCACCCAGATTAGAGCAGAAAGGTGGGGGGTGTCACCCACTCCCAGAGCTGCCGGGGGGCGCGGCCCTTCAGCCTTAGCTGTCTTTCCCGCGACACGCTTATTCATCTCTGTGCGTGGCTGCTCCGAGTGTGTCTGTGGCGTCAGCGTTAAACCCTCGGCCTGCCTTTCTTTGCTTTGGAGGGTGTCGTGCTACGAGGAACTGAGATGTCTTCTCAGTGGGGACCTGGCTCTCTTACGTCCTTAGCCGAGGCTCTGCAAGGGCGGCTGTCTGTTCACAGGGTGCTACTATTTTATTAGCTCCCAAGTTGTAACTCAGACTCCCCCAGAAGCCCCAGCCCTCGGCACAGGGGTCTGCAGAATGCTTCTCTTCTTTGTGTGTGTACAGACTTGCTGTAGGCAAGTTCGAGGCTTCCAGAAACATGGGGAGAACGTGGAAATAGCCCTCGCCTCCAGCAGCTCCTGGTCACACCCTCCGGAGCACGCTCAGCAGCCGGAGCTGCCGCTGACTCTCACGGGCCCTGGGGACTCGTCCTTGGGGTCTGGCGGTGTGGACGCCAGCACAGCACCCAGTGCCGCGACCCCATGCCCAGGGAGCGTACGGAGGAAGGAGGCGCACGTGGACATGCCCCCCAAATTGCCTTTTTTAAAAAAAGATGTATTTATTTATACATACAAGCTGGGGTACAGGCCAGAGGTGTGGGGCGGCGAGAGGGTTCACCAGAGACAGAGTGGGGAGCAGAACAGGCAGATTGAGGAAATCCACTGCTGAGGGGAGCGGCGGGCGAGGCAGGAGAGGTCTGCGCCCTGTGGGAATCTTCCTGGCCGGGCATAGAACTCGCGCCACAGGGCTGTGCTTAACCCCTTGCGCAGCAGGGAGGCCCGCTGTACGTTTGTAACTCACTAGCTGTGGCTCCCGGGGCAAGGTTCTGGAATTCACCAAGAGCCTCAGATGTGTGATTTGTAAATGGGGGTAAAAGTACAGGGCAGGGTGAAAGGATGCAGTGGGACAAGGCCTGGAGAAGGCCATTCTCGGGGCTGTTGCTGCTGGTGTGGTTCTGTTGTGGTTATAACTGTGGCCAGACTGTTGCTATTGTGTTTCTCCTTTTAATCAGTGTTAACAATGGAGGCATTTAACAGACTACTAAATGTACTGATCTGAAGTGCCTCCTGCTGAAGTTTGACAAATTGTGCCCCTGTGCCTCTACCCTTGAAAACCAGATTGAGAGCTTTGCTCTCATCCCGGAAGTGTCCTTGGCCCTTTCTAATTAACCGCCGCCCCCCACCCCCACCCCTGCCGCCCCCATCCTCCTGGGTGTATTTAGATGACTCTTATCGGTGACTATTGTTCAGTTTATTATTTTTTAAAGATTTATTTATGCATACAAGAGCTGGGGTGTATAGGCCAGAGTTGTGGGTGGTGAAGGAATTCACCAGAGACAGAGTGGGGAGCAGAACAGGCAAATCCACTGAAATACACTGCTGAGGGGAGACAGGAGAGGTCTGCTGCGCCCTGTGGGAAGCTCCCTGGCCCGGGATCGAACTCATGCTGCAGTGGCCGTGGACAGCTTCACAGTGCGGAGACTTAAGCCGTGCGACCCCAGGGGGGCCCGATGTTCACTTTATTTTTTAAAAAGAGAAGTAGCCGACAGCGGAGGGGCTGGAGGGTGGGCCCGCCTAGGAATTCTCGTCACTTCGACGTCTCATACTTTGCACGAGAAAATGCTCGGCTGAGCCGAGACACGGCCCAGGAAAAGTTGTTTGGAAAAGTTTAAGAGAGGTTGTCAGGTTACGGGAGGTGAGATTTGATGCCAGAGCCTAGGACTGGAGACCGAGGGTTTGGTGGCCGTGGGAGAGGGCGAGTGGCAGGCCCCAGAAGCCTGCTGGGCAGCAGAGGCTTGAACTTTATCAAGATCGTACAAAGCATTTGAACCAAAACAATGTTTGTAGAAGCAAGTTCAGGACCAGGAACGCTTTTTTCCTCTTGGCTGAATACCCAGCATCCCACGGAGAGTCCCTGCTTTCCAGTGTTTTCGGCACCGAGGCTGCGCAGGTCAGCCCTCCCGTGGGTCAGTGCATGGGTGCGGCTGGCGGCTCCTGGTGCCCAGGCCGCGCGGGTCTCAGACCAGCCGAGGGAGCCAGCTTCATCGTGCCTGAGCCAGCCCGGGGAGCTGGATGCTTTGAAAGGCCAGTAGCTGTGGCTACTGGACACGTGCTCCCTTGGCGTCCACTTGGTTGAAAAACACATTCCCTAGATAGTTAGTTTCTCTTCTGCACAGACCTCTGGGTTCTTGGGCGCCCTGGAGGCCTCGCTGTGTGAGGAGCAGTCTGATTCGCTCGCTCAGGGGAGGCAGTGCGGTAGCATTTATGGGAGGTGGGGTGCCACCTGCACGCCAGATTCTTTGCCCACACACAGATGGTCTCATCCACTCTTCAGAGGCCCCGTGAGCTGGGCGCTATTGTCATTCCTGCTTCATGGAGGGAAATCAGCGCCTGCTCCAGGGGACCCAGCCGCCGCCAAGATGGGTCTGGCTTGACCTGGAGCTGGAACCCTTTCCCTCTCGCCCCTCTGCCCGGCTGGTCACCTTGTCCTGGGCCTTTAGCTCCTTAAAGGAGTGTCTTCCCTGGTCAGCTCTTTCTTCCCTGCCCAAGCTGCTTGTTATTTGGATTTTGCTTTCAACTCACCTACTACATATCAGGCACCCTGCTAGGCTCCAAGGACTTGGTTGAGAAAATATCTCGTGGGCGGGGCCTCCCCGGTGGCGCAGCAGTTGAGCGCTGCGCTGTGGAGCTGTTGGCAGCGGCGACGCGAGTTCGACACCCAGCCAGGGAGAATCCCACAGGGCGCAGCAGACCTCTCCTGCCTCGCCCGCTGCTCCCCTCAGCAGTGTATTTCTGATCTGCCTGTTCTGCTCCCCACTCTGTCTCTGGTGAACCCTCTCGCCGCCCTGCACCTCTGGCCTGTGCCCTAGCTTGTATGTATAAATAAAAAATAAATCTTTAAAAAAAAAAAAAAAGAAAATATCTCGTGGGGCTGACCTCCTACTGGGGAAGGGGTAGAAGCTGTTAATAAGCTGTAGGCCTGTGCCTGTAGCTCACACCCGCTGCAGGACTGCTGTCCCCAAACAGTGACAAGGGCTGGCGAGGATGTGGAAAACAGAAAATTTGTGCATTGCTGGTGTGAATATGAAACGGTGCAATCCCTGTGGAAAACAGTGTGGTGGTTACCCCCAAAATGAAACACAGATTACCATCTGATCCAGCTCTTTGGGGTATTTACCCAAAAGAATTGAAAGCAGAGACTTGAAGAGGTGTTTGTATACCCATGTTCACAGCAGAACAATTCAGATACCCATTCCAAATGTCCCCTGGCAAGTGAATGCATAAACACAATGTGGTCTAGCCACACGGTGGAATATTACTCAGTCTTGAAAAAGAAGAAAGTTCTGATACACACTACAACCTGGATGAAGCTGGAGGACAATATGCTAATGAAATAAGCCTATCAAAAGCAGGTAGTCTATGATTATACTCATCTGAGGTCCCTAGAGACACAGTAGAATGGTAGGTACCAGGGGCTGAGGAAGGTGCGTATGGAGAACTCACGTTTAATGGAGAAAGTCTCAGTCTGGGAAGATGGAAAAGTTCTGGGGATGGGTGGTGACGATGGTTGCACAACAAGGTTAATGTCCTTAATGCCAAAGAACTGGGCCCTTCACGTGATCAAGATGGCAACTTTTGTTCCATGTATTTTATCCATTTAAAAGTTAATGAAAAGAGAATAAGCTGCTGGCTTTGGGAAGGAGCGGGGATTTCATTCCAGTGTGTCGGGAAGCGGTTGGCTGACCTGGAAGCGTCGTGTCCCACTTGGAGAGACGTGCGGCGCTTCATCCTCTGTGTCTTCAGCCTGACAGGCACCAGGATAGCAGTGGCTGGCTGGCTGAGGACCTGGGGTCTGCTGTGGGGAAAGTGAGCGCTGTTCAGGGGTGCAGGAGGGGGGGGATTTACCCTAGACAGAGTGGGGAGCAGAACAGCAGATTGACTGAAATACACTGCTTGAGGGGAGCAGCGGGGAGGCAGGAGAGGTCTGTTGCGCCATGTGGGAAGCTCCCTGGCTGGGGATCGAACTCGTGCTGCAGTGGGTGCGATAGCTTCGTAGTGCTGAGACTTAACCCCTTGTACCTCCAGGGAGGCCCTAGAGTCACTTATTTTGAGCCACCAATTTTTGCATTTCTTTCTAACTTCATGTCATAATTAAAGTGATAGTAAAATGATCAGAAAAATATCCTCCAGGTAAATCTTACTTCTCATTGTTTGAAAGCATACTGGCTTGTTTACTCTTCTTTTAATGTAACTGAGTTCTAAGAAAGAAGACAAAAAAAACCAGAATTTGAGGTCTTTTGTGGGTTTTAGTGTGGTATGTTAAGCCCATAAACTGATTTGGAGAGAAGTGACAACTTGACAATATTTACTGCATTTTCCCAAGGGTTCTTTTCTATTCTTAGAAATGTTTTATGATTTTTTTTTAAAGGAAAATCGAAGAGAGTCAACTAATCTCATCTGGTCAGGAAATGGCCAGGAAGAATCTAATTCTTATGAGCATTATTCTTAGATTGGCTCACTTTCCATCCATCCATTCATCTACCCACCCACCCACTCACCCACCCACCTACCCACCCACCCGTCCATCCATCACCCACCCACCCGTCCATCCATCCATCCATCCATCCCTCTACCTATCCATCTCTCTGCCCATCCGTCCATCCACCCATCAGTGTGTCCATCCATCCATCTATCTAATGTGAGAGTGATTTTAAAAAGCATTCAAAGTGGCAGTTTTCCAGAACAGTGACAGGGACTGTGTATTCACAGCAGCCTTATTAAACGCTTACTAGTGGAGTGGGTTCCCTTCAGTTTCTCAGCTTTCATGGTAGCACCTGCTGGCAATGATGGTGGTGCCCCTACCCCGACGATGCCAGCCCTGTGTTAGCGGCATGCAGCAGGACAGGGTTAACGGAGCATCGCGTGTGTCAGCTGGACCCACTTCTGATGGGCGTGTGGACTCCAATTATTTGACTGCACAGGGTAATTATATAATTGTTAAGACTCTTGACCTTCCTGTTTTTATCCTCGCTAAGTAAATGGGGTGTGAGCCTGAGCTCTTGACTGTCTCATATATCCAAGAGATACAAATGGCATTTGTCCGTTATCAGGACAGCAGGTTCATTGTGTGAAGCTGTCAAGCTGTTAAAAGAGCCTTTAAGCCCCCACCCCCATTTTTGAGCAGCGTGGAATGTTGGTATGTTGCTTCCACCAAATGGCCACACTCCTGCTGGGTCAGCTCTCCCATGGGGGGTCTCGCCGGCTTTCAGGGCTGGAGACCCCCGTCTTCATTGAAGTTAGGGCAGACTGAGTTCAGCGCGGTCCTCACAGCCGGCCTGAGAAAAGCTGGGTCTCTGGGCAAGAAAGTCCGATCCAGGTTTGCCAGAGGTGGTTTTTGGCGATGCCACCCTGGTCCCTGTGTGGCATCACCTAGAACCTTAGGATGAAGGAGCAGGTCTTGGGTGACCTTGTTCTAGGTGTGTGAAGACACAGAAACACCTTTCAGAAGAGAATGTTCCTAACCGGTGCTACCGATGTCACTTTCCAGGAAACAAAAGCAAACCCCAAGCAATGGTCGCTGCTGCAGCGCTCACCCCAGGGGTGTGTGGTGAGATGGAGAAATCGCTGTGGGCCCCGACGCCGGCGTGCAGTCCGAGCTCGTCCCCCTGGCAAAGGGGGACCGGCAGCGGGCGCTGTGCTGAGCCGGGCAGGGTGGACACAGACCCCCAGCAGGCCTTGGAACTTGCCGGCGATTTTCAGGCCGGGGTGCCGGGGCCTCGCCGGGTGGCGAGGTGGTTATTCGACATGCAGCTCTCGTCGTCCTCGTGAATTTTCTGGTGTTCTCTGTTTCTTCTCTCCTGGTCGCCTAGTCTTTCACAACTGGCGGCTGAAAGAAAGAAACGAAAGTCTGGTGAAAAGATGTATGCGGTGACAGCCACGTCCTTTTACCGGTGGCACGGCTGCCCAGGACGCCGAGGGGGCGTCAGAGGGCCCAGGAGCTCTTGGGTTCCAAGCTCTCCTTGGTTCCTCGTTTCCAAGGGAAGATTTGAACTGTTTACCAGGGGAGATTAGCGTAACGCGTCTCCTCTGGCATATATTTCTCGCGTCCAAGTGGAGCCGCGGATGTTGCTCAATGTGGCCGGGGGGAGCTCGCCACGTCAGCTTCGCGGGGGTTTGACCGGCACCACTGCAGCTTGGGAAGCTGTTCAGCGTGGGGGTGTGGGCCGTGAGACTGATTTCTAGGACTCGCCTCCTCTTTGGGCCACTCCTCTTTTCGGTGGAACAGCCACACCTTTGTAAGGGGAGGCTGTCCCCCCAAGTCTGCCGCCGGCCCATCGTGAAGTCTTGTTCTTGGCTTCGATGAGGTGGGGGGGGTCGTCTCACCCTGGGCAGAATTTCTCTGCTTTGGACATTTGGGACCATTTAACTTTATGGGTGGGGCCGCCCCACGCATGGCAGGGTGTGGAGCAGCCCCCCGGCCCCCACCCCCTCAGTGCCAGGAGCTCCCCCAGTCGCTGTGGCCACCGATGTCCCCAGATGTTGCTGGTGTTTTCTGTGGGGTCCTCATCCCGTGTGAGGACTCCAGGCTCGGGGCGGGGGCTGGGAGGGGGCACCCCCAGCTCTCTCTGCTGCATCTGACGTTACACGGGACCCGAGACCCAGTTGTCAGCCACATGTGTGGAATCAGCAGCTTGGCACGGGCTGCCTGAGACAGCCGGCCCTCACCCTCGGGGCCAAAGGCCCCGCGGAGGGGCGCCTGGTCCAAGGTGGGTGCCTTCGTGGGTGTCCCGGGTACCCAGCAGGCCTGGGGCGGCAAGGACGCAGAGCGGGGAGCGAGCCAGACAGGGGCCCCGCTGCCGCCTGCTGGGCGCCCACCGTGACCCTGGCCGAGCAGAGCCGGGCGCAGCTCCGGCTTACTGGCTTGTGGTGGGAGCTCGGAACCCGGCGCCCCAGAGCCGATCTGGAAGAGGAGCCAGAGAAGGGGACTCTCAGAGGGCGCACAGTAGGGCAGAGTGAGGAGTCATTTGCTATCCGTGATGGCAGCTGACTGGTGCTGGCACTGATGTCACCGTGCCTGGACACTCTCTAGCTTGTGCTGATGAACGGGCCCCTCAACCTCCCTGTGGTTTGGATTTCTCGTCTGCAAAGGGGAGTGACAGCGGCACCGAAGATCGCTGGGCGGGATCGATGGCTGTTAATCGGGTCAGCTCCACGCCCGGAGACCCCACCGGAGCCTCGGGCAGCTGTGGGGGGCGTCTCCTTCTCCTCGCCTGCCTTGATGGGGTGCTCACCTCTCTACTGTTCTCTCTGCTCTGTCAGCCGAGACCTCCCCACACCCGCCGGCCCTACCCCTGCCGCTCTCCTCTCTCCCCCCTGCTCTGATGCAGCTTGGCCCAAGGCCTCTCCAGCCAGCTGACTTGCACCCAGCGTAACCTGGGGTTCGCAGGGCCGCTGGCTCTGTGAGGGAGGCCCCGGCTTGTCTGTGAGGAAGCCCACCTGCCGTTGGTTATCGCATCACCCCACTTTCAGATGTGAGTCCACAAAAGCCCGCCCCGCTGCATCTAGCCGCGCACGTGTCCCCGCCGCTGCTGGCTCGGCCCCTGGGCTGCACAGCACTGCGCCAGCCCCGTCCTCGGTGACAGAGCCCTTCTGGGGCTGCCTGGCCCTCGGGTCGAGATGCAGCTCGCCTGCTTGCAGCGGGGCCTGTCGCCGAGTCTCCTCGGCTTCCTGGAGGCTCCTTGTCCCGCAGCTGGGGACACAGCCGCCCGCCGGCTGCCTGTGAGCTGTTCGCTCGCCTGTTTACGCCGCTGCAGCCCCTGCGGCTCTTGTGAAATCGCTGGGCGAGGAAAAGCCAAGTGGAAACAGCGTGCCCGAGGTGGCGGGGAAAGGCCGAGATGGAGATTTGCATTAACTGGTTAGTGCATGTTGCAAGATTTTATCTTTTTCTTTTTTTTTTTTTGTAACTGTGTTCTGGTGGTTTAGTGCAAAGAAGGGGAGATGGGGAACTCGGGGTCTAGATGTGGCAGATGAATCCGAAGCAAGGATGTGACCGAAGGGAGCTTGGATTTGAGTCTAGATTCTGACTCCAGAGCCCCAGCTGTTCCTGGAGGGAGGGGCCTTTTGCATGGGGCCTTGAAGGGTAAATAGAAGTTCAGTGAACAAGAAACGCGTCGTGGGTGCTCCTCCTAGGATTGAGAGGGCAGTTTCCAGACCAGAACTGGTCACGAGGGCGGCCCCCTTTCCCTGCCTTGCCCAGGACTCGCTTAGTTCTGCCCGAGAGCCCTGCTTCCCGGGGGCCCCGCTGTCCCAGGTAGACCAGTCGCTTCCCCCCGGCTTCCCCCGCAGCGGGGCGTGTAAAGTTCCCTGGTGCCCAGAGGACTGTTGAATTCCCTTTTACCTGTCCCCATTACGGTCCTCCCCCAAGGGGCTCCCTGGGGCTGCACGCTGGACTTTTTTCTCTTGATCCTTCCGTTTCTTGGCTCGGGGGAGAACGAAACGAGGAGCTCTATGCCATGTCCAGCTCAGCCGGCTCCTGGTGCCCGGCTGCCGCTTGAGTTTTAGCTGCCGCCGCATGTGGCCGGCTCTCTGCCTTCTGAAGTGGGCCAGCCCCCCAAGCCCCGGCGAGAACCGGGAGCATAATCCCTCCCTCCGGACCCTTCCCGAGGACATGGCTGCGTCCCCCTCGAGTGCGGGGCAAGCGTAGCGGCCACACATAGGGACGCCAGGGGGTGTGGGAGGCCGGTGTGGCACTAGTCGGGTGTCAGGCTTTTTAGGGTACAAAGGACACAGGATGGGTTGGGGTTCAGGACCACGCCAGGGCGAGGTCGCCAGAGGCCAGGGGCTGAGCGCCGGGTGCAGCCCAGGTGTCGGCTGGGCCAAGCCTGGCCCGTCCCTTTTCCTGCAGGCACCGGGGCCTTTCCTGCTGGCCTGCGGGCGGGACTCCCGGCACCCTCCGTGTCCTCCGCCCAGAGTTAATGCAGCCTCTCCCGGCTGAAATTCTGCAGGAGCAGGGAGTGGTGACTGTTCATCAGGTGCTTCGTTTCTGCAGTGCTGCCCCTTCTGCACCATTGTCCTCTGAAAGGAGGCCATGGAGCTCAGGCACCTGACGGCTCTCGGCAGGATTCTCCAGCCTGGCTGGTCTCATGGGTCGAACATGTCGGGGAGCGTCGGGCCTTGGGTGTCTCCCCGGCCCTTGGGTCCCTCACGTCCGTGGGCAGCGAGCAGGAGAGACGGGAGAGCCGTTACAGGAGCAGAGCTCCAGGGTGTGGAGGTCACCGTGGGCTTTGGTTGGCACACTGCCCTCTGGGTTTAGACAGTGACACAGGCACAAACACGAGCACCGCGACCTTCCCTGTCCCCTTCCTTGGAGCATCTGACACCGGAAGAGGCCCGGAGTGGCCGAGCGGAGCGGCCTCCCTTCCGGTCCTCCCGACCCCTTCAGTGGGGACGGGCTTAACCCCCCTTTTCCTCGCTGATGAGACCGGGCGGCCGGTCACGCCCTCTCCCACTCGGGGGCAGCTCCCCGGGCCTGACCGTCATCCCCTCGTGGGGCCGCACTTCTGTCCACTGCGCGGACGTGCGTCCTCCGGCCCGTGTAAACACGCTCGAGTGGAGCGAAGACCTCAGGCCAGCCAGGTTGGAGAGACCTGGCCCCGTGACCTTGGGAAAGTTTTTAACTTTTAACCGGAGCGCTGACGACTAGCTCCCTCCGGCCAGGCCACTGTGACCCCGGCATCTTAGCCGCCTGCTCCCTCCGCCCCCTTGGCTTGTTTGTGCAGTGGACACGTATGGGGGGCGGCGCGGGGGAAACCTGACCCAGGCGGGCGTTCTCTGGCGCCTCCGCGGAGGTGCTAGTAAACCGGCCGACCGAGAAGGCTCCGCAGATGGGCTGAGGTGGGGGAGGAGGTCAGCCCTCTCTCCCTGGGAAAGAGGCTCCTCTCCGGCGTGGTTCGCGTCTTCAACTGGATTTCCCCCTTTGGATGAATGCATGGCAACTGCAAAGAGGAAACACCTCTGTTTGGTCGCCATCCTTAACAGGAGCCGGTTCTCGTGACATCTGACCAGGCTGTGAACAGCCCGCTGGCTGGGCTTTAGGAAGTTCAATTGCATCCTAGACATATTAGCTGTGGTTTCCCTAAAAGACCCATATTCACATGGGCCTCTTCTCAGACCTTCGCAAGTCCCGTCTCGGAACTCCTGGCCCCGTTTTAGCTCACAGGTTTTCCTGTGTGTCTTGTGGACCGCAGCCAGCGTTCTTAGAGATTTCTAATCTTGTAACGTGAATGACAGCCGTAGCGTCTTCTGGTATTGAGGGTTTCTGATTTTCCGGGTGCTGGGCTAGTTGCTTTTCATGCGTGAGCATGTTTCGTTTTCTCACCAGTTGCTCTGTTGGAATCCTGTTTTAGAGATGGGGAAACTGAGGCCTCGGGATGTGGGCGACTCGCCTGGTCTGCCTGATTCAGAGTCTGCACTGCCTCGGTCGTCACTTCTGTGTCCTTCCGTGTCCCCAGGCCCCGCACATGGGCCACCTGAGCTCGAGAAGTGTGTGAGGTCTGGCCAGGGAGCCTGTGATTGTCACAGCTCACGTGTTGGTTGCAGGCAGAGAGGCAGCTGTTAGCACAGGAAGGTGGAAGGAATTTACTGGAAGGCAGGGGGTGCTGGCAGAAGAATTAGGAAGCCTGCGTTGAAGACTCCACAGTCCAGACAGTGGAAGTTCTGCCTCGGGAGCCAGGCTGCCGGGTCCAAATCCAGGCTCCCTCTCAGGTCTCTGGGATGTGTGACTTCGAGCAAATGACTGCACATCCTGTCTTCTCGCGTGCAAAATAAGGATCATTTTGTGCCTGATGCAGGTAGTGGGTGCAGATCCTTTCCGACAGCGCCGGTGTGTGGCGGGCTACCTCCGGGGGTCATTATTTCGTTATCGTGGTAAAATAATACATGAGGCAGGTTGTACTGTCTTCACCATTGTTAAGTGCGCAGCTCAGCGGCATTAAAGACGCCACACTGTGGTGTAACCATCACCGCCATTGTCTCCAGAACTTTCCCACCTTCCCAGACTGAGACTGTGCCCGGTAAACCCCAATCCCCACCCCCGCCCCTGCCCCTGCACCCCCATTATGTCTCTGTGAATTTCACCTCGTGTAAGTCCTGTGTCTGTCCTTTGGGGTCTGGTTTATTTCCCTAAATATTATGTTCCAGGTCATCCATGTGGTCTCATGCATCACTTTTCTTCCTCTTTACAAGTGCACGGTATTCTCACGACGTGAGGGTCCGACCACCCGTGGTGCTTCTCGGGTTTTAAGATCCAGATACCGGTTTTCCGCCACGAGTGTGCATGGTGGGAAGCCCCATTTTCTCCCTCCTGGCTGTGGTGCCCTCAGCCAAGTCTCTCTTTGAGAAATGAGAAAACTCAGCCCGTGTCATAGCTGGCCGTGGGGAATGGAATGAAACAAGGTAGTGAAATTGCTCCAGAAATGCCAGAGAGACGCAGCCCTCGGGGGCCCCACTGCCTTCCCCCCACAACGCTTCTGACTGTTCGGCTCCTGTTTGACTTTTCCTGTCTGAAGTCTTTTCCTGCTGGGTTCGGTTTGGTGGTGTCGCTTTTCTTCATCAGTGTAGCAGCTCGTGCACGATGGGTGGTTCTAGTTTAAAGGCGAGCGCGTGATTTGCAGCCTTGCCTTCTGAAGTCTTCCTCTCTGGGATGCTGCTTTGATACATTAAGGACCCATAGGGAGGGTTTATCCTGAGTGTTTCCCTGAGAAGGGAGCTAAGGGGAGATGGATGCGGAATCGTGATTCTGTACACACCTCGCTCAGGGTGCAGTTTAAGGCCTCCTCAGTGCTTGTTCCAAATCTCATATTAAAAAGGCAGCAGTGCCTGTCCCCCATGGCTGGCCTGCTCCCTGCCCCCACCCCTCACGATGCAGGAGCTCCCTTTGGGGCCGGGGCTGATGGGGGCAGGCAGAAGGCGGCACACAGTGCACAGAAACTTCTGACTCTGCCTGCTGGCCAGACTGGCAGCATCACCAGACATCACCGTGTCTGCAGGGCACCCCCGCACGCGGCGGGCAGGCGAGGGTGCGGCGGATTTTCGCTGTGTGCGCAAGCTGGGTGCTGACTTGGAGTCGTGAGACTAGGGCTGTGGGGTCGATGGACATCTGCCGTGGAAGCCCTGGGGTACCGGAGCTGGAGCGTCCGACCAGGGCTGGATGGACAGACAGACTCGGCCACTCCACCTTCCGGCGGCCACGATTCCCGCTGTCTTTGCCGTGCGCTGCATTCCGAGCTGGTGGTTTCCAGCTGAGAGTGATTCTGGCCATGTCTGGGGACATTTTTTGTTGTCACGACTTGGGGAGAGGAATGCTGCTCAGCGCCCTGTGAGGCCCGGGGTGGCCCTCACCCCAGAGAACACCACGACCCTGATGTCACCAGTGCTGAGGTCAGGGCCCCCTGTGGGACACAGCACGGTGCAGCGGTCAGCCCGGGATTTGCTGCTCCGAGCCTGTGTGTTGGGAACGAGCCGGAGCTGCCAGGTTGGAACTGGCAAGGATGGAAGAAAAGGGGGGCTGGCAGGTGGGTTTGTCTTGCCGCGGACAGCTCAGTGCCGCCTCCACCGCGCTGCTTGGCAGAAGCGCGCGTGTGCGTTGTCTCTTGCGCGTGGTCTCTCCCTCGATAAGCTTTGTGGATTGTTCCAGCAGTGTCCATGCGGGCAGCGTCCTGCCCGAGGCCAGCGGCCTGTCGTCTGTGGGAGCCAGAGCAGCTGCTGGCTCCCGGCTCTGCCCCAGAGGTGCTGGGCACGCCTGGCTCGGAGGGTCACCGGGGCCTGGCCTTCCTTTTGTTGTTAGTCAATTGAATTTGTTACTAATAATACAGTCTGGAATTGGCGTGGCCCTGAAGCCCGGGTCATCGAGATAACTCCGCGAACGCACATCCTTCTCAGAGGCTGACTTTGGAAAAAGCAGAGAATGGGTCAGCTCTGCCCCTGGAACGGAAGGATTGGAAATTCAGTGACGGACCATCTCCTGCAAGCGGAATTCAGCTTTTTGCTGAATGAACCAACAGCGTGATCCCAAGGCGACCTATTTTTCTAGAATGACCTGGACACTTTTGACTGCAGTCTCTGGACGGGGCCCTCGCGTACCCACTTCGGGGGCACAGGGATAGCCTACATGGTATTTTTAAAGATCAGCATTAAGGTCGGAGCAGCCACGACGAACAGTGTTTAAAAGTTCTGGTAAAGACGGGATCAGCTGCCGCTCCCTCCCCCGGCCTCAACCTCGTCGGGTCTGGTTTTATTTCAGACTTCGTCATTTTGTTCTCCATGGACTTTTGGTCTTAGCTTCTGAGTTGCTTCCTCACCCATGAGAGGTGTGTGGGTCTGTGTGTGTGTATGCCACACACACACCTTTGCACAGATGTACTTTCTTGCCTCCTCAGGGCTTGTCTTGCTTTCTCAGTAACATTTCTTGGAAGTTGTCTGAATCTTTTTCTGTTGTGGCCACATTCACTCGCAGTATAGTTATCCGCTCTGCCGCGGTGGCTGTTTCCAGCCCTTCGTTAGAAGTGGCGGGTCGGTGGATAGTCCCCATACTGGAACGCACGGGGCTTTTGCTCTGGTGCTGCCTCTGCACGCCCAGCGCTTCTCCGACCTTGCTCTTGATTTAGTCGAGGCTGGGAGTTTAGATGGAGGTGATGCAGAACGTTTCATCTTCACCTGTAAGTTATTCTAGCACTTTTTTTTTACTGGTATAGGCCAGAGGTGTGGGGGGGTGAAAAGATTCACCAGAGACAGAGTGGGGAGCAGATCAGAAATACACTGCTGAGGGGAGCAGCGGGGAGACAGGAGAGGTCTGCTGCGCCCTGTGGGAAGCTCCCTGGCCGGGGATCGAACTCAGTACTGCAGTGGCTGCAGACAGCTTCATAGGCTGAGACTTAACTGTTGCGCCACCAGGGAGGCCCAATTCTAGCACTTTTAAGAATCCTCAAGCCTACACGGCTCTTTCACGGAGAGAGATGCGTGGCCTTACTGAGCGGTCGCTGCACTTGCACACGCTGAAGAGCAGACTCCGGAGGCTGCGGGTGCATGTCTGGTTGTGTGGGCTGCGGGGGTGCGGTGAGAATCCTGCTCCCATTTCGCGACAAGGCGGCTTGGAGGGCAGTCCCAGGTGTTGTGAGCCAGGTGGCAGGTGGGCTGCGCCTCCAGGTGAGGGTCGGCCCCTTTAGCGCCCACCTGTTTGACCTGCTTCCGAGGCTCAGCCGTCAGCGCAGCCCCAGCGCCAGTGCCTGATCTGAAGACCCGAATCTGCTCGTCACGATGGTGACGCGAGGGCACAAATTGAGCACAAGCAGCTTTCACGTCTGCTCCAGTGTCAGCCTGTCTCCGAGAAGTAGATGCCCCGTGAACTGAGCCCAGGAACGAGTGCGCCGCAGCAGGCAGGAGACAGACGGCACAGCACCGCCCGCATCGCCTCCCCTGCCCCCACGGGGTGAGCGCCGCCCTCCACCTCTGCACTCCGACTCCCTGGGACTCCAGAGCCCCCCGTGCAGTGTCACAGCCCTGCACACCCACTGCCACACCAGCAAATTTTTCAAGGTCAGGTGTTGCTTATTTCATAGTAGGTGGGTATTTCTTAACCATTTAATGTGTGTAGAACCATGTTCCTTTTTTTTTTTTATTAGTTTCTGGTTTTGTGTCACTGATGATGCGGGCTCCATGGTCTAGCCCCGTCTTCCCCGGACATGGCGTGATTCCCAGGGGGCTTCTGGTGTCACCCCCTGCGGGGCGAGCTGCATGGCACCTTGCGGGGAGAGCAGGGGCTGGGACCCCGCACCAGCCGGGGCCGTGTGTGTCTGTGGGGGCCCCCGGACCTGCTCCCAAGCCCCCCCGACTGCTCTCGGTCTGCGGGAGGGTGCCGGCACCGCAGGTGGCGTTCTCACCCTGTGCCACACCACGGGGGCTTCCCGGCGCTGGGGAATCCCGGCCAGGGGCTTTGTCAAGCCCACAGAGTGGGAACAGCGGGGTAAGGGGGCTCCTTTAGGTACAGGGGCTGGGGAGTCCCCTGAGCCGACACTTGAGCGGAGACCAGAAGGTGAAGGGGAGTCGCTCTGGGAGGAGCCGGGGGCCATGCGAATTTGAGGTACACAGACCCACGTTCCCCAGACGGCCTGGTGCGCTTTTAGGAACCCGTTTCTATCTCCTGGCTGTTTTGTGCCACAACCAGGACTCGGGCTGAGTCTCACAGCCGTGCTGAGGCAGGGGTGGCCTGTGAGCTTGCACTTGGCAACAGGGGAAACTGAGTCTTCAAGGAGGGAAGATGCTTGACTTAAAAGGCCCAGGGCAGGGAGCGGCAGGCTGCACCTTGGGAGTCATTCTCTGGATGTAGCTTCTAACCCCAAGGCTGCCCTGCCCCAAATAGCCAAATAGAACACCCTGTAGGGTGTGGGGCCGCACTAGACCACCCCATGACAGCTGCCTCCGAGTCTCTGAGTCACTGCAGCACTCACCTTGCTGAGTCCCCACCCCTTGGCGGCCTTGTCCCTTCCCACCCACCCGGTCCCTGGTTTTCTCATCTCTGTGAGACTGTTCTCTGCAGCCAGTCAAGGTCACCATATGTGTGTGGGGGGCGGGGAGGGAGAGGAGAGGGCATCTCCTTTTTCCAAAGCGAAGTTTCTATTTGGGTATTCGCTGTTAAATTTTCCAAGGAAATTTCTTCTTGGGTTGCTAAGGATAAGCGCATTAAATTTCATCTCTGCATCCTGTGGACCTCTTTGGAAACCGATGGCGGTGATGATTGCCAAGGAAACAGATAGGAAGGAAATTCGGGCGGGGGTTAGCTCCTTGAGAACCAGGACACATCTTTGATCTCCCGATGTCGGGAAATGTGAGGTGATGCAGATGGGTGAGGAACAGACTCGGGAAGCCGAACTCCAGTTCGTGCTGGCGGCCACTCAGGGTCACAGGTGCAAGGTCAGTGACATGACAGGGAGGGGTTGTCTGCCTTAGCCCGGTCCCAAGAAGCAGAGGTTTGTTTGGGGGTTCGAGGGCAGGAAAGGAAGGAGGCAGGTCTCCACCATCAGCCTTCCTTGGCTAAGGCCAGCCTGTGGCCCCACGCTGGGGGTGTAGCGGGATGGACGTGGTTTCCACTGAGACGGAGCTCTAGTTCCCGGCATGAGAATTCCGCTTTCTCACCCCTTTGGGCCTCATCTGGGCTCCTCTCAGTGTCTCTGTGTCCGTGAGGGGCCTTAGGTCTGTCTTTTGTTTGGGCCTTATTTTAGCTGGAGCCCGAAGTCTCTCCAGGCCCTGTCCCCAGCTTACCAGAGCTCCCTAACCACGCTGGGCTGACCGTGCCCAGGAGCCCTCCAATTAGGGTTTCCTTAGGCAGCCAGTAAATCTTGATTTCTGAGAGGAAAATGAGGTGTCTCATGCTTTCCCATCCAGTGTCCAGAGTTCTGCTACTGTGGGTGAGCTCTTCTAGAACCTTCCAAGTGGTTTCAAAGGCCATTGAGGCGTCGTTGGGCAGTGTGGTTATTTCATGACACGTTTGGGCTTTGGAAAGAGCGTGCTGTGCTTCGGTCCCTGAACAATTCTCTCAGGCTGTCTGCTTTTGGGGGGAGAGGTGACTGCAGACTGACGGCGCTGGGGGGCTGTGGGCTCGGTCCGGGTGACACTCAGGTGCACGCTGGACCTCTCGGGCTCTGCACGGGGTTTGCTGGACTGAACTGAGCGCAGGCCCAGGACCAGCCACCACTTAGGTTCCCAGTGAGGCCCAGGCTGCTCCTGTTTCTGCCCCCATTACTGTGGGGAGGACATGCAGAAGTAGGGGTGACACAGTTCCCCCAGGAAAGGCCCGAGGGGAAGGAAACAAAAGCTCCTTTAAATCCGGCCATTACCCACTTTCTCTCCTCTCCCCAGCACAGGGGAGGCAGCAGGTGGTTCTGCTATTTTGTGGTGGAGTCTGAGGCTGAGAGAAGGTCCCGAGCTGCCGTGACACCTCAGACTCTGTGTCGGGCTCCTGGGGGGCCGAGGCTGCCCGGAGCAGCTTCCCGCCCCACTCTGGCTGCCCCCCAGGGCGGCCAGGGGGCTGCTACTGTGCCCTGGGCGTGCCTAAGGGGAAACCAAGGCACAGAGGGCAGCTCTGTCCACTCCAGACCCTGGTCTGCCTGGTTCCACAAGCCCTGCTGCACACTCAGGCCTCAGCGATTCCAGGCCCAAAGGGGGCGCCTCCAGATATGAGTGTGCCGTTTCTCCGAGCCGGCCCCAGGCCCATTTCTGGGGTGCTGGGGTGCGCTGGCCGTCTGCTAGCTGGGCGGGTGGCAGAGGGAGGGGCGCAGGGGCTTCGGCCAGGCACAGGGGTCAGCTGGAAGGTGGCTTCGGCTCTCTGGCTGTTCAGAGCAAGTAAGAGCCGCTTCAGCTTTTGCAGAATAACCTCTGAGGAAATGAGCAGCGGGGTGTTGCGCCTCCAGCCCTCTGCGCTGGCTTGGGGTGACTCACTTGGTCTGTGACTACGTGCTCCTGATTCTAAGTGTCCTTGGGCTCCTGCTCCGGGTTCCGTGTGTGGCCCCAGGAGGTGGTGGAACAGTTCTCCGTCCAGCACCAGCCGGTCAGGGCGCAGGGCCCCGCCCCCACCCAGGGGGAGCTTGGGACTCAGTGGAGGAGCCAGAGGAGAGGACGGTGGCGCCGGGCTGCCAGCAGGGCGTTCCGATGCCCAGTCCACCTAAGAGTTTGCGGTCAGAGAGCCGGTCTGCCCGCAGCCAAGGGGCTTGAGGGCCCTCCGTGGTGCCGGATAAGCCCCCTGTGAATAAATAATGACCGGAGATAAGGGTGTGGCCAGCCTTGACCGCGGTGGGAAGCACGATTCCCTCCTGGCTGCGGTGTCCTGGTGAGAGAGGCTTTCTCTGGAAACTTCCTCCCCCTCAGGTGGCCAGGTGTGAGTGTTGGAGGGCTTCCCACTTTTCTCAGATGATTCCCAGGATGTTGAGTGTGAAGGGGAAGTGTTGTGTTTGCGGGACTTCGTTTTCTTTCATGCCTTTTCCCCAAGTAGGTGCCAGGGTTTGGCAGCACAAACAGAGGTGGAGCCGGGAGCTTCCGTGGCGTGTGCTGCTTGCTTGGGTGGGTGGAGCTCTGTGAAAGGCAGGGGAGCTCCAGGTGAGCACCAGTGGCCAGGGGCAACTCCTTCCCTCTAGTCAAAATAAACAAGGGCAGGAGATGGGTTTTCCTCCCAAGCAGAGAGTTCCCTGCTAGAACAGAATAGCGGCGTCGGACGTGTCCACCAGGAGTGTCCCCACATGGCCACCGGACACCTGGCATGGGGGTGACAGTGACACGTGGGCATCCGGTCGCTTCTAGATGAAAATCAGCAGCCAGAGTGCCAGGGAGCCAGCCCAGCAAGGGAGCAGGCGGAGGTCGGCTCCCCGTGGTCGCGATGGAACTGGAAACAGGTGTCCTGCACTCTGACTTCTGCTTCTGGGTCCCGGCGACTCGGGAGATTCAGGACAGTCTGCCGTTGGCTGCTTCCTCTAGGAGTTGGAAGGGTCTTCTCCAGCCTCTGACACTGTAGCTCATGGAGTAGGCACTCCGGGAAACCATTTTCTGTGACCTGTACACACGCGCAAGGCTGCCACGGACTCGTGATTGAAAAGCCATTGGTCACGTGAGCCCATCTTTTTCCAGCTGAGACTGTCTGGAGGGAAACCCTCCTCGGTGGAGACCTTCCAGCGAGGGACTTCAAGTCCGGCGGGCCCTGCGTGCCTTGATCTCACAAGGCTGCAGCTGTGTGTCCTCACTGCTAAAATATGGTGGCACCTAATCCCAAATATGACACAGAAAACCTGTGGGCAAATAGGAAGAAAGAATAATAAGCAAAGAATATATACGGCAAAAGGCATTATTAGGGAGGAAATGAGAGGAGAGGCTTTGCATTGTTTGAAGGGGCAGTTTTAAGGAGGGTCAACTAGCACAGAACAGACTAGAGAGCTAATTGTAGGAAAGAAAAGAGAATTAAGAAACCTTTGGGGACACTCACATACAGCCTTACGTTAGATAAGCCTTAATTAGGCAACAAGGCATTTGGATAATACGGTTCATAAAATCAGGATAACAGGTAGGGACTGAACATTGTACTCCGCAAACAATACACATTTAAAAACGCTCCTGAAATATTTAAGAAAATTAATCATCTGTCTTAAAAAAAAAGGCAACCCAATAAATTCCAAAAAAGCAGCCCTTGCACTGACCCTAATCCCTGACAGCAAGTAAATGCACCTGGAAATTAATTTTTAAAAACTTAACCAAACAAGCATGGGAGACCAATTCCTACCTGGTGCTAATTAAAAGCAAACTCTTCACTTTGGTCAAGATCGTGAGATGTGCACACACAGGCAGAGACCGAGCCTTACCTGATTACAAAGAGACTTCCTCAAAACCAGACAGTTTGCTCAGAGGAAGAAAAGAATAGATTTGCGGGAATTAACTGATTTGAAAACAAGAAGAACTGACTTTCAAAACTGGGTCTTTTAGAGCTGACAGGGGAGCTGCCGGTCACAGGGAAATTCAGTTTCTCAGTCACCAGCCAATCGTGCAATCTTCAGTGGCTTTCTGGGCTGGGGCCACCCAGCCACAGCCCTGCCCTGTCCGTGCAGAAATTTCACTGGACAGTGATGTTTTGCAGGGAAGAATTTTAAAGTAGTGTAACTAAGGAAAAAAATAGAGGGCAGGAAACAGAATTATATTTAAAATTAAGACTGAAAATGGAGATGTAAGTTAGAGCTCATAAAAAGTTAGAGTTTGGGTAATAATTTTGGAAATATTATGAAAACAAATTCATGTAAGTGTTTATTTACCTTAATTATTATATTCTACAAGAAATTAAGGCTCTGAATGTTTCCCAAGAACAGCTCTGCCTGCCTCTTCTAAGCCTCATTCTCTTGCCGTCATTAATTTCTAAAAAGCCTATAAAATTTACATTGGCTCAAGGAGCAGACAACTTGAGTAAGCTGAAATTCAACAGCTTTTAAAAAGTTAGTGTTAGAGTTAATTGCCTAAAATCTGTAGGTAATACATGCATAAATGATCCAGAATTTTATTTTTTAAAGATTTAAAAAAAATGTGTTTTATGCATACAAGAGCTGGCGTGCAGGCCATTGGTGCGGGGGGTGAGAGGATGCACCAGAGACAGAGTGGGGAGCAGAACAGGCAGATGGGCTGAAGTACACTGCTGAGGGGAGCAGCGGGGAGACAGGAGAGGTCTGCTGCGCCATGTGGGAAGTTCCCTGGCCGGGGATCGAACTCATGCTGCAATGGCTAAAGACAGCTTCATTGGCTGAGACTTAACCCCTGTGCTACCAGGGAGGCCCCTTGACCCAGAATTTTAAAGAGGTCCACAACTAACCAGGCCCTTGCACCTAGCCCGAGTGCATCCCAGCAGCAGCCCGGGTCAGCTCTGTGCAGGAGCCTGGCATCCTGGCTCCAGCCTCAAACCTGATCGCTCCCGTCTCAGTGCTGAGCTTCCTTGTGTGTGGTTCCTCCGTGAGCAGCGTCCAGCTGCCCACAGTGGAAACTTGGGAGTTATCCAGGTGATAAGTCCCGATGGCTCCACCTCCCTGACGGTCTCAGAGGCCACCCTCTCCCTCCCGCCCCTCTCCCCTGCCTTCTGTGGAGATGCGCCCCCAAATAGAACTGGGGGGGACCTGTCTTCCTGATGCTCTTCTTTGGCTCCTCCCCCAGCTTAAAGTCCAGGCCCCTCAGCTCTGAGTCCCTCCTGCCAGGCCTGATCTCCCACCCCTCTCCCCTTGTACTTTGCCCTGTACCAACCCTGAACTGTTTATAGTTCCCTGAAGGCAGCCCTGATGATTCACACATTTGCACTTGCTCGTACTGTCTGTCCCTCTCCTGCTGGGAGAAAGCCAGTCACCTAATCCCTCTACCTTTTTTTTTTTTCCTCATGAGCTTTATTGTGTACTTACTGTGTGCAGGGCTCTGGGATGTATTTATTAGGTACATGTGGTCCGACCCTTCACAGGCTCACCTGTCTCTTTTGTGCATCCAGGAGAGCAGAGACAGTCTCTGTCCATTTCTGTGTCCCAGTGCCTAGGTGGGACGGGATCCAGGTGAGTCAGGGTGGGGAAGAGGTGAGTGAATCCCAGTGTCACTCCGGGACACCACACTGGTGCCAGCCTTCCCGACACCTGCCTGTGTTTGCGCTTTGGCCCTGCTGCTTGCTGGCTGAGCTTACCTTAACAAAGTAGCTCTCCGGTGCCTCAGTTTCCCCACCTGTAATGGAGATGGCTGTGAAAAACAGGGTTAGAAAGAGCTCACTGACTGATACCGGACGGAGCGTATTCTGCCAATGGAATATAGATTTTAAGGTGTATCCGTGTGCGTGTGTGTGTGTGGGGGGGGTGTTTAAGAGAATGTCCAAGAACTGTCTGGTTTGCTGCAGTTGCACATACACGCGGGCTCCCCGCGTAATGCGGCAGACGCACAGGGAGCGTGCTGGCCCCGCACAGGCACCTGTCGACTCTCTTCACAGTGTAATTTACATGTTCCCGGGCTTGCTGGGCCAGGGGTGGGTGGAAGCACTGGGGGGTCCGAGAGCGCACTTAACTCTCCACTGCCACTCCCCCCAATAGGGGACTCCGCCGCGTGGCCCGCGGGCCCCTGCCCACCGATCTCCGGGCTCCCCCGAGCGCGCGCGGCCTGGGGTCGGATCGCCCCGACCGCTGCGGGCGCTGCCACGCGGGGACCGACCTCCCGCGGCCGCCCTGGCCCCGGAGGCTGCCCGGTGGCCGCGCACTCCGTGTCTCCTCGTCCTGAACTTTCCCAAAGGCGCCGTCCCCGCAGGCGCGCGGCGGGGTCCGCACCCTCGGGGGGAGCAGCCGCCAGCCCCGCGCCCACCCCGCGACGGTCACGGCCCCAGCGCGGCGGGGGGCGGGGCCAGCGCCTCAGCACGCCCGCCCATTGGCTGAGCTTGAGGGCGGCGCTGGGGCTGCTGCCAGCGCCCGGCCCGGACTCCCGGAGCGGAGCGCGCCGTGGGCTTTGTGGGGCGCGGACGCTGCCGGCTCGTGGGCGGGGCTTCCACGGCCTTGGGCTCGTCGAGCGCGCGCGCGTACACGCAGACACACACATACACGTCACACACACGTCTCTCTCTCACACACACATCTGGAATCAACAAATTCTGAGGTTGCCATGGTGGGAGGGGGTGGGGGGCCGTCGGGGGGGGCACGCCAGTGCGCCGTATTTCTTCGAGGAGCCCCGCAGTTTGAATCCAGAGGAGTCCGGAAAGCGACTCTGTTCGCGCTCTAGCGGGTGGCATTGTTCGGGAAGGAAAGGGGGACAGTCCCGCCTCTAGGACGTGAGCTCCCCGGGATCCGCAGACTGGAAAGGGTTTCTGGTGACCACTCCGCTGTCAGAAGTTCACTGCACCCCCCCCCCCAGCCCCCCATGAAATCATTGCGAGGTTCCTAGGGGAGGAATTTCCCGCTGAGAGTCCCCTGCGCCCTGGGACTCCCTGCACCCCAACTTCACCGTCAGCGTCCGGAGTGGGCGTGGGAGAGAAAGTCTGAGTGGGAATGAAGTAAATTACTTTAAGGAGTTTGTAAAATTCACACTTTCAGGGAAAGCCGCGGGGCAGTGTGGCGGATGCCGGCCCATGACGTAATTGTTCCTTTGGAAATTTCTGGAAAGCAGTAATTTTGGAATAATAAATCTTGAGTTTTTTTTTTTTTAAACTGAGAGCTTTGGAAAGAAATGCAACAAAATGTTACTAACATATGTCCTGCTTGGAAATATTTGATAGTGTTATTTTTTGAGGGCTTGGTTTTGTCTATGTAGCTTATTTATTAAGGAAAATCAAACTGAAATGTTTTTTGATTTGAACTTAAGAAGTAGAGGAAGAAAAGAGGTTGTGGTTTTGTGCCCATGTCAGTTACAAGGGGCTACGTGTTTATCTCTGGCACTATTCTAGGTTTTAACCTTGTTGGGTATAAATTGTTGATTTTTGTTTTGATGTAATTTTATGATGGAAAAGTTGCAAGTGTTGTATTTGGGTTCACCTCCTGTTCACATTTTACTCTATTTGTTTTTGTTGTCGCCAATGAATTTGTGTACACTTTATGTACAGAGTGATATTTTTCTGAACCACTGAGAGTCGAATTCATATATTTTCTGTGGGCATGTTCTAAGAGCAAGAAAATCCTCTCATAGGACCACAGCGAAATGATCAAAATCAGAATAATGAACACTGATAACTCTAGTCCACAGTCCTATGTAAATCTCTATTGTCATTTTTTCCCTCTTTTCTAGGATCATCCTTGATACGTAGCCGCCTTGACTGTTGATTTTGTGATAAGACTAAATTATCTCCGGGGATATAACAACTCAGGTCAGCTGTTCTCACACAGCCACTACTGGAATATTTGGGGGTGGAATTAGGTGATTGATCCATAATTTTTATTGTCTAAAAGAGGCTTTAAAATGACAGTTTTTGGAGGGTGTACACATTCACAGTGAAAAATAAAAGTCAAATTGTGCTGATACTGAGGAGGTTGCTGCCCACCCCCCACTAATCCTTGGTACCCTCCCCTAGGCAGCCATTGGGTGCTTTTTGTGTCCCCCTTCTAAAAGGAGCTCTGTCCCAGCTGTCCTTTTGTCTCCCCTTCCAGATGTAATTTACTTAAAGCAAAATTCACCCTTTTTGGTGTAAAGTTCTGTGAATTTTGCCCAATCTATGCAGTGGGGTAACTAACATCACGGTCCAGACACAGAAAGGGTCCAGGGTGCCCCAAATGCCCTGTTATCTTTGCAGTCAGTCCTTCTCCAGTTCCAGCTGCTGGTGACCCCCGATGTGTCCTGTCCTGGGGTTGCTTTTGCCAGTGTGTCGTGTCAATGGCCTCGCACTGTGGGCAGCTTTTGAGACCCGCTTCTCACCCTCAGTACAACACTCGCGAGACTCGTACCGGTGGTTGTGGGCACGTGATTCCGTCTTGATTGGTGGGTAGTGTTCATTGTATGTGTGTCCATGTCTGTCCACTCGTCAATTGGGGAACATTTGGGTTGTTCCTGGTTTTGATTATTACAGCTGTAGTGGCCACGAAACATTCACATACGGGTCTTGTGTGAACAGGTCTTTATTGCACCTGGGCTGACGCTAGGTGTATGGTCAGGGTCAGAGGTATATATTGAAGTTTATGAACAACGACCGAACTGTCTTCCAAAGGGGTTGTCCTATTCTGCACACCCTGCCCCCCTTGGAGAGTTATGCTTTCTTGTCCCAGGGGCAGCGCCTAGAAGCAGAAAGATTGTGTCACAGTGCGCTGAGCCTTTGCTTTGACCCTCCTGGCTGAGTTGGCAAGTCTGTAGCCTCTCTCCAGTGTGGCGGTGGAGCAGGGTGGTGGAGTAGGGTACATGGTGCTTCCTGCAGAGGGTCCAAGCTGAGGACTCTGACACAGCTGCACCCATTCTGCAATACTGATTAGTTTTCCATCTTAGTTGGGTGCGGGGGGGGGGGGAATCCCTCCAGAGGAGGGTTTTGGGAAGGTGGTAGCTGCTTCAGCACTGTGGAGCCTGGGGCTTTTGGAAACCGCAGTGGAGAATTAGGAGCAAATCGGGATCAAGGCAATTTAGAAGGGGAGAGGGGGGCCTTGGAACTTGTGTGTTTGGTGGGGTCGGTGCTTGCAGGGAGGGTTGGCTAGGTGTGCCCCCACGTAGTGAATACGCCTGTCTTGGGAAGGTTCGTGCCTCCCACATCGCTCGGGGTCTTCTGGAAGACTGGCATCTCTGGGCAGAAGCAGCCTGGAGGTGTTGGCTCTGCGGCGCTGAGCTTCTGGGACTCCCCTGGCTCCGAGAGGGGGCTGGGGGGGTGGGCAGAGAGAGGAAAGTCAGCCGCCTCCTCCCACTGCATCTGGCACCATCGGGGGTGTTCGGCCTGGCCAAGGGGAGGGGTGGCCCGAGTGGCTTTTCTATTAAAGAAGATAAAGTGCTTGGAAACAGAAGGGAAGACTTGGGGGGGTGGCTTGTCCTTGTCGTCAGTCTTACAAGTTGAGAACTGGGCTCTTGTGCAAAGGAGCTAAAGAACACAGCAGCACAATCCCTCACCTTAGTGAGGGACCGGCAGGTGGGAAAGTCGAAATACTTCTTGTCACTGAAATAAGACGGTAGGTTAGAGACGGGCCCCTTTGTGTCCTGTGGGGCGATGCGACTCTTCTATTCTGGAGGTTATTGTGTCTTCTGGATTCCGACATCCCCATCACATGCCGACATCTGACATCCCAGCGTCTCTGTCCTAATGCTGGGGGAGAAGGGACGGCCTGAACAAACTCCACAGATAGGTTTTTACGGCCCCCACCCCCACCTCGATCAGAGAGATCCAAGACACCTAGGACTACAAATCCCATAATGCCATCATCACCGAAGGGAGGATGCTGGGAACTGAGAGTGGGGTTTAGCAGCCATGTTTGGATATATAACCAGACATGTGAGCTTTGGGGGTCTCTTGGCTGTTAGCTGGGTTTGGGTGCACCATTGGGATTCCAGCTCAGCAGAACTGGCAGGACGCATTCACCAATTTATTTGTTCTTTCCCCCCACCCCTTCCTTTTATAAATAAACCCTTTCTTAGTGTGTGCCTGCAGTTGTGTTTTATTATGTCTCTTTTTAAGCACACAGATGAGGACCCACAGTCAGGCACCCCATTTTATATCGGGCCTGGCCTGCAACACTAAGAGAAATGTGGCTCGGTCCCAGGCCTGGGGCCCTGGAGAACCAGCTAGCCAGGTGCCTGCTTTTGTAAGCAACGTTCTCTCGGGCGAGCATACCTGTGCCCATGGCATCTGCAGGGCTGTTTTTGGGTACAGCCGTGGGAAGCACGGCGACCGTCTGGCCCAAAGATTTGCTTTGTGACCCTTGTAGAAAAGTCTGCTGACTTCTGGGCTGGGGATTCAAGTCATTCCCAGGTGGGTCTTTTGCCCAGGCCTCCAGCTTCAGACTGGAAGGTGGTGGCGTCACCCCCAACTTTGTCTGCAAGTGTTGGATGACTTTTCTAGCATTGTCTAGGCCGGAAGGCTTATACGTTTGGGAAGTTTTTGTTAGGCCTTTGTGACGCCTCTTTTGAACTTCAGGGTTGATCCTCAAATGCAGCCCCAGCCCAGGAAATAGGCCCCTTCCTGCTCTCACATGCGCCTTCCCCAGGGCTGGGTCTCTGCTGGTCCTTGATAATTGTCCTGCTTTATATATTGCTTCCTGCCTTGGAGTTTCAGCCCTGGGTCCTAGCAGACAGGTCATTAATTATGGCGATAATGACAGTGACAATACACACAGCAGCTAACTCGTATTCCACCTACGATTTATCCATCGAAGAACTTGGAGCTATGCCCACATCATTTCGTGTGTCGGGGAAGGGATGAGGGACTGTTTGCCTATGTCTCCGTTATTGTGGACAAGGAAACCGAGGCTACTGTTGTGTGTGTGTGTGTGTGTGTGTGTGTGTTTAAAGATTTATTTATTTATACATACAAGCTGGGGTACAGGCCAGAGGCATGGGGCGGCGAGAGGGTTCACCAGAGACAGAGTGGGGAGCAGAACAGGCAGATCAGAAATACACTGCTGAGGGGAGCAGCGGGCGAGGCAGGAGAGGTCTGCTGCACCATGTGGGATTCTCCCCAGCTGGGTGTCGAACTTGCATCACGTGTTGCTGACAGCTCCACAGCGCACCGCTCAACCGCTGCGCCACCAGGGAGGCCCCAGTGTGTGTTTTTTTTAATTGAAGATTTATTTATTTATGCATACAAGCTGGGATGTAGGACAGAGGTGTGGGGTGGTGAGAGAATTCACTAGAGAAAGCGCAGGGAGCAGAACAGATGGATCAACTGAAGTACACTGCTGAGGGGAGCAGAAGGCAAGATAAGAGAGGTCGCTGCACCATGTGGGAATCTCCCTGGCTGGGGATCAAACTCGTGCTGCATTGGCTGCGGACAGCTTCAGGGGCTGAGACTCAACCCGTTGTACCACCAGGGAGGCCCGAGTGTTGGTCTTAAAGCTTGTCTTTGTCTGACCTCTGTGAGGTTTCCCTTTCTTCCATATAAAAGGACACCATCCAGTACTGGTGCTCTCCTGACTTCACGTGTATACACCCTCCCCGCCCCTCATGTTGCTGCAAATGACATAAGCTTATCTCTTGGTCACTGAGTAGTATTCCACTGTGTATATAAATCACATCTTGATCTGCGCGTCTGTCTCTAGGCCCTTAGCTTGTTTCCATAGCCTGGCCACAGTTAACAGCGCTGCAGTACACAGAGGAGTGCAGGTTTCCTTTGAATGACTGTTTTTGTATTTTGGAGGTAGATACCTAGAAGTGGGATTTCTGGATCTGTCTTCAGTCTTTTGAGGAGCCACCGCTGCTCCCCGCCGGGCTGGCCCCCGCTGCTTTCCCGCCAGCAGTGCCCATGGCTCCTCTGTCCCCACGCCCTCGCCAGCACCTGTTTCTGGCCTTTGTGACATGGGCCATTCTCACTGGCGTGAGGCGGCATCTCATTGTGCTTTTGATTTCTTTTCTCTGATGATAACGACGGTGACCATTTGTTCATGTGCCTGGTGGCCGCCTGTGTGTCGTCTTTGGAGAAGTGTCTTTTTAGATCCTCTGCCCAATTTTTGATTGGGTTCTTTGTTCTCTTTTTATTGAGTTGTATATGTTCTTTGTAGATCTTGGCTATTAGCCTCTTGTCATGTGTATGATGTGCAAATATTTTATTTAGTAGAGTGTCTTTTTGTTTTACTGATAGTTTCTTTCACTGTGCAGACACTTTTTAGTTTGATATAGTCCCAGTTGTTTATTTTTTATTTTATTTTCCTTGCTGTTTAGTCAAGTTCCAAAAGATCCCCGAAACTGGTCTTGTGGAGTATTTTACCCATATTTTCTTCATGTTTTTAATGGATTCTTATCTTATATGCAAGTCATTAATCCATTGAAGTTCATTTTTTTTTTTTAATTTTTTATTTATACATACAAGTTGAGGTACAAGCCAGAGCTGTGGGGCGGCGAGAGGGTTCACCAGAGGCAGAGTGGGGAGCAGAACAGGCAGATCAGAAATACACTGCTGAGGGGAGCAGCGGGCGAGGCAGGAGAGGTCTGCCGCACCATGTGGGATTCTCCCCGGCCGGGCGTCGAACTCGCGTCGCCGCTGCCGACAGCTCCACAGCGCAGCGCTTAACCGCTGCGCCACCGGGGAGGCCCTGAAGTTCATTTTTGTGTATTGTATGAGAGAGTGGTCTAGTTTCATCTTTTTGATATGACTGTCCAGTTTCCCCAACACCATTTGTTGAAGACCTGCCTTTCTCCATTGTATGCTTTTGGCTCCTTTGTTGTAGATTAACTGTTTGTATAGATGTGGGCTTTCAATTTTATTCCACTGGTCTGTATATCTATATTTATTCCAATACCATATTGTTTTGATTACTATAGCCTTATAGTATAGTTTGAAGTCTGGAAATGTGGGACCTCCATCCCCCTTCTTTTGTTGTCAAAATTGCTTTGGCTATTCAGGATCTTTGGTGGTTCCATAGAAATTTCAGTAGTGTTTGCTCTATTTCTTTGACGAAGTCCATTGGAATTGTGTTAGAAGTGACATTGTATCTGTAAATTGCTTTGGGTACGATGGACATTTTGACTATATTAATCCTTCTAATCCAGGACCGTGCAGTATCTTTCCATTTCCTCTGTCTTCTATTTCTTTTAGCGATGGCTTATAGTTTTCATTGAATGGATCTTCCACTTCCTTTGTTATGCTTACTCCTAGGAATTTAATCCTTTTTGGTGCTATCGTAAATTGTTTTCTGGATTTCTTGTTCTTCTGGTTCATTATTTACATATAGGAATGCAACAGACTTATGTATATTGACTTCATAGCTAGCCACCCTAGGATAGTGATTTATTGTTTCTAATAGTTTTTTAGGAGAACTTTAGAACTTTCTCGCTTTGTAAAATTATGTCCTCTGCAAACAGTTTTACTTCTCCTTTCCCAACTTGGATTTCTTTGATCTCTTTTTCTCGCCAAATTGCTCTAGCTAAGACTTCCACTACTCTGTTGCATAGTAGTGGTGCGAGTAGATATCCTTGTTGTATACTTGATCTTAGTAGGAAAAGCTTTTCCGTTTCTCACCATTGAATTTGATGCTAGCTGTGGGTGTTTCATAGATGGCACTTACTATGTTGGGATGTGGTCTTTGGCAATTCTGACACATGTCATGTGGATGGACCTTGGGGACATGATGCTCGGTGACATAAGCCGATCACTAAAGGACAGATACCATCTGATTCCACTTATGGGGTCCCTAGAGTAGTCGCATCCAGAGAGGCAGAAAGTAGGATGGTGGGTACCAGGGGCTGGGGCAGGGGAGTGGGCAGTCAGTGTTTAATGGGGACAGAGTTCGGTTTGCTGTGGATGGTGCTTGGCAACTTAAAAGGGCCCATGATGGAGCGGTCACGCCTGGAAAACGGCAAATGGTGTAAGTCAGAACTTCTCTGTGCTCCTTGAAGCAGTCGCTAAGCAAATATGAGCCTGGTTGTTAACCATTTATGAACACATGGCCGGTCGGGAGGCTGAAGTGGGTGAATAGTTGTGTCTGGCCAGCCGTGCGAGTGGGTCGTCACTACAGCATTGTCCCTCCTGTGAGATGTCACTTTCTGTGCCTTCACTCAAGGTGACCATGGTCTGTAAAGGCTGTATACGATATTTTGAGAGCAAGGGGGAAGAGAGAGAGAGAGAGACAGGACATTAACATAACTTTTATCATTTATTGTTTATTATATAATATTATTATTAGTTGATCCTTTTTTTTAAAAAAAAGATTTTATTTATTTATGCATACAAGCTGGGGTACAGGCCAGAGGCGTGGGCTGGCGAGAGGGTTCACCAGAGACAGAGTGGGGAGCAGAACAGGCAGAGGGATGGAAATACACTGCTGAGGGGAGCAGCGGGCGAGGCAGCAGAGGTCTGCTGCGCCATGTGGGAATCTCCCCGGCCAGGCATCGAACTGGTGTCGCCACTGCTGACAGCTCCACAGCGCAGCGCTTAACTGCTGCACCACCAGGGAGGCCCGTCAGTTGATCCTTGTAATTGTTCTGTTATTCGTTGCTGTTGTTGATGGACTATTCCGGTTTCAATCACACTTTGCCCTGTTGCATGTGTGTGGTGTCCAGCCCTGTCATGTCTGTGGAAACATGGTGCCCTGGGGGGCTCAGCACCCCCTGACTTCCAGGTGCCCACGGCGGGTCTTGGGACGGGTCCCCCTGGGGAAGGGGGGGGCACCACGTTCTGCCTGACGCTCCAGGACGCACCGCGGCTGGTCCCAGCTAACCCGCCTTCCTCCCCACAGTGTGCCCGACCGTCTGCAAGTCGCAGGGCTGCACGGCCGAGGGGCTCTGCTGCCACAGCGAGTGCCTGGGCAACTGCTCCGAGCCTGATGACCCCAGCAAGTGCGTGGCCTGCCGCAACTTCTACCTGGACGGCCGGTGCGTGGAGACCTGCCCGCCCCCCTACTACCACTTCCAGGACTGGCGCTGCGTGAACTTCAGCTTCTGCCAGGACCTGCACAACAAATGCAAGAACTCCCGGCGGCCCGGCTGCCACCAGTACGTGGTGCACGACAACAAGTGTGTCCCCGAGTGTCCCTCCGGATACACGATGAATTCCAGCAAGTGAGTCCTGGGGTGGCCGGGGCGGTCGGGGCCCGGGGTGGTGACGGTGCCTCCTGGGACGCCAGAGTCAACGGCAGGGACAAGGGAGCCACTGCTGCTTAGCAAATGTGGGGTCTCTGATACCCTATTCTGCTCTGGCTCCTGTTCGGGTCTGGCCTTTAATGCAGGAGTCAGACTTTTTCTGGAAAGTACCAGAAAGTATTTTGGGGGTACCTTGCACTGCGTTTCAGGGTTCAGTGCGCTTTTCTTGGGGTACAGGCGGCACAGAGGCGGAGGCCTGGCTTCTCGTGGGGGTCCTGTGCATGGGGTTGGGGTGGGGCTGTCCCTGCCGACACAGCTGCCAGCTGGCGGGGGCCGGGGTGCAGGCACCTCACGCCTCTCTCATCTGGAGCCGGAGCCAGAGCAGGCACTGGAGTCAGCCCCGTGTCCAAGAAGGAGGAGGCTGATTCAAGACAGTTCTCAGGGCCGGGCTGTGTTTGGAAGGGCAGCGCCTTCCAGCTGCTTCCGACTGTTGGGGTGAGCAGCGGCTGGGCCCTCTCCCCCGCGGCGAGTCAGGTTTCCTAGGTTCCCGCGCTCTGCCCTGGCAGCTCTGATGTCAGCTGCCCAGATAAAGCTATTTCGGGGTCTCAGGGTCGTAACCAAGTCTAAAAAAAATCTGTTTCCTGGTTTTTGTGTTGAGGGCTTGGAAAAAAACACAATAAAACAACACCAAAACAAACCAGAAACAGACGCACGTCGGGAGGCCTTGAGCTGACCTGCTGACGTAAAAATCTTCCTCTCCAGACTTGAGAATCAGCCAAGCGAGCGTGTTCTGGTGGGAAATTTTATGTCCCCGGCTGGGGAGGGTGGGAAGGAAACCAGTCTTTATTTCAGACCTTGTGAGGCTCTCTGCTCGTGTTTGTGAAACCTGCTAGTACAATATGTTTTGTTACGCATTTTGATAAAACCTACCCAGTGACTTGCGGACCCAAAATAGGCCTTTTAAAAGCACCTCTGAGGGGAGGCAGTTAATCAGTGAGGCTGGGAAACTGACGTGTTCCCCTTTGATTCATTTTCTTAAAAATGTTTGAAATGAAGCGTGGACATCAGTGTTTTCCGGTGAGGCGTCTGAAGACAGGGGCTTTGAATGAGCGTTTTTCCCTTTCTATAGCTGAGCCCCGAAAAGTCGAGCGACTCCTTGGTGTTCCCGTGGATGGTGCGGTGGCCCCTCGAACAGGAGCCCCAGGAAGTTGACAGCCTGCCCCGGGGCTGTGGGGTCTCTGCTGCATGGGGGGGGGGAACAGCGGGGTGCTCCCTGTGGTCTGTCTTGACATCTTTACTTTGTAGGGTGGACGCACTTTTTCAACAAGATTTTCCTTCTTTCTGAAGCTTTTGTTTCAGGAGAGACTTTTGTGCTGTCTCATTTTCTAATGTGGTTTGATATCAGCTGGGGCCAGATATGTTTTCTTCCATTCTTGTGGCTTATCTGGGGAAGAGTTGTGGGGTTTTCAGGGCTGGGACCACCGTGCAGGCGTTCCCCATCTGTGGCCACTCCACGGACCCGTGGGAGTGGAATGCTCTTTATAGAGATGGGGGGCTAGCTGGTGGGGTGAAGGTTAAGCCTGTGATGGGGACAGGGGTCCCTGCGGAGAGGGAAAGGACCCCAAATCTAGGGGGTTCCCTTGACTCTTCTCGCCCTCTCGTGCTCCCTCCTATGAAACTGCAGTCTCATCGCCGTCCACCCCCGTCTGCCCAATTCCCTCTGGCTTGGTCTGCTTTAGTGGTCTCTGCTCATCTCCCTGCATCCATGTTGCTGCCCTAGCTGAAGGGAACTTTGGCAGTCTCAGGCCACACCCCTGCTTAAACTCCACCCCGATAGCTCCCCAAGACACTGAGACAAAATCTAAACGCCCCCCTGCAGAACTGAGTTTTCACTTTATTCCAACTCCCTCCGCGCCCCCGCCCATTGTGGTCACCTGAGCATTCTCCTCAGCTTGTTAAGTCCACTCCTCCCTCCGGCCTCTGCACCCGCTGGCCCTCCTCCTAGGATGCTCTGCCCCCCGGTTTCTGGATGGCGGGCTTCCTCTGGACATTGAGGTTCCAGCTCAGAGTCACCTTCCCCAAGAACCCTCCCCTCCTGCGCTGGCCATCGGTGGTCTGACACCACTCAGTTATAGCTCTCTCCATGGCACCTGCCACTCGCTGAGTTTCAGTTGGGAGTTTTCCATTCTCCCCACCCAGGCCTAAGCTCTGTGCGTGCGTCAGTCAGCGATGCTGTGTGACAAACCGCCCCAGCTCTTCGTGGCTTAAGCGGGAACCTACTGATGAGCTCTGAGGATTTTATGGGCTGGATGTGGCCCCACTGGCCTGGGCTGGCCCGATATGGTTGCCCGGTGTGGGGGCAGCCCCTCGGCTGTTCACCGGCCTGGGGCAGGTCTCTGTGGAGAGGGCTTGCCGAGAACACCTCCCGAGCCTCCGTTTGCATCACGCTTGCTGATGTCCCCTGAGCCCAAGCATGTCCACGGCCACGCCCAGGCCCATCCATGAGGAGGTGGGCTCCGCTTCTGCTGGGCAGGCCCTCAGCCGCGTGCTCTCGCACGGAGTAGATGGCTGTGCTCACGCACGTGAGCCTGTGGTTTCAAACAGGCATTGGCGGAGAGCCAGACAGTAAATATTTTCGACTCTGAGGCCCATATGGTCTCTGCCGCAGTCACTCGCCTGCCCTGCTGGCCCAGAACAGCCGTGGACAGGCCGTGGGCCGTGGCGGGCCTGGTTCTGGCGTGAAGCCGCCTACGGCCAGGTGGCTGGCGGGGCTTGGCCGTGGCTGGCGCTGCCGGCCTCCACCTGGAGTGTCACCTGTCACCGGTAAGCGCTCGGTGACTATTTGGAGAAACAACAAAGAGCCCAAACATTTGGTCATTTTCTGACCCCTACGGGCACTGCAGCCAGCATGGCACTAACCTCCTGGCGTAGCTCCTCAAGGGCTCGAGGGAAAGGCTCATCTCCCCCAGGTGCCAGCCACGTCTTGGGGGTCCCCAGCCAGCCCCTTGGGGGTCCCTGACCACCCGCTCTCGTGAGCATCTGGCCATACGTTGGGGGTGTCACACAAATCCTTTGGGTGTGATAACTTGCCGGAGCAACTCGTGTGCTGACGAGTTTCCTTGTCGTGGGTCCCAAGCCTGTGGGAGGCACACTTCCTGCTGGGGCTACCTGCGTGCGCACCTGGGCGCGCGGCACATGTACTGGGCCTCCCAGATGCTCCCTCCATCCTCCCGGGGCCGGTGCTGCGGGGGTTGCGGGGGTTCCTTGACTCTAGGGGGGGTTCCCTTGCCTGGTCTGGCCTCCGCGGTTCTTAGGATTGTGGGGTGCTCTGCAGCAGGAAGCCACCGGGGTGCTGGGAGAAACAAGGTTTATCCGCAGGTGCACGGCACACCTGTGTACCACCCGGAGGCCACATGGTGAGATGGGGGGGGGGAGGAGGGCAGGAGGGGCAGGCCTAGGGCTCTGCCTTCTTTGTGCCTTATTAGGGTCCAGGAGGGGTGACTGGGGTTTTATGAGATCAGTCTTCATTGGCTCATTTAAAGCACCAGAGTGGGACTTAGGGTGTGGGATGGGAGAAGGGGGTTTCCGAAGCTTTCTGGAAGAGCGAACTTCACAGGCAGGGGTGCCGACATCTGCACCCGCTTGTTTCGCTCCTGCTGTGCCATGCGGCCTTCAGGATGGGGCCTTTTGAGAGGCGCCTCCAATCGGGGCTCAGGGCCAGACCTGCTGTGCTCGCGTGGAAGGGGGCCCCCGCTGAGCACCTCGCGATGTCCAGTCAGGAAACCTCACTGGCTGGTGTTCAGAGTTTTTATTGGGGTTTCATTCCACGGGTGCGATGGGTCCGTGTTGTACTCAATCCCAGCCCCCCCCTTCCCTGGGGGTCAGGTGTGGCAGGTCCTACCCCCTGCCTCGTGCATTCCTGGTGACCGGTATTTGCCCTGACACCGTGCAGGGACCCCCCAGGTCACCTCATCAGCATAACACGGGCGCCTCTACGGCCAGGAAGAGCCAAGGGTCTTGAAGCCTAGGGCCTGATAAAGACCCGCTAAAGTGTGTATCGACGACCCCGTGAAGGTGGTTCTGGAGAACGGGCTGTGCAGGCTGTGGAGACGGCTTTGGTAACAGCAACGCTTCCCCATCATCATGACAACGGCCACACTGTTTTCCGTGTGCCAGGTGCTTTATGTGGCAGCTGCCGTTTAGTTCTCGTTACAGCTGTAGGGTGGTGCTGTTATCACCGCCACTTCATGGGGGAGGAAACTGAGCCTTTGAGAGTGTAGTCGAGGGGGCTACTGGGATTCACGCCACAGAACCCGACCTCCGACTGGCTTGGGCAAGATTAATGTTTGCTGCTGTCTGTCTGGCAAAAGTCCAGGGATGGCTTCAGGCAGGGCTGCATCCAGGTGCTCAACTGCGTCATCAGCGTCTTTGCATCTTGACTTTCCGTCTCCTGCGTTGGTTTTGTTCTCAGACGGCCGCTTCTCTATTCTTTGCCCCATGGTAGCCCTGTAGTAATGCCCTCTCGGCTACCCCAGGAGGAAAATAATTTCTCCTTCCAGGAAGTTCTAGCAAAACACCAACTGGACTGACTTGAGTGTGTGTCCATCTCCGAAACCCCAGAAGGACGGGAGGTGGCACCAAGCCTGACCAGATCCTGTGTCCGGCTGGACCAGGGAGGACCGTGCCGGCCAAGAGCTGACCTCAGAGATCCTGGGTGGAGGAGGGCTTGTTCTCAGAGGCCTCCTGGAGGCTGTAAACTGGAGACATCAGTGCAGAAGCAGGCACTGCCAGGGCTGCCCCGGCCGTCCCGTAGTGCGAGGTCACAGCATACGTGGCCCCTTCAGACCCCACACAGCACCCCAAGAGTCCAGTCTCCTCGGAGTAGCAGCCTGATCTCTGCCACCCGAGAGTTCTGCACTCTGGCATGACGACAGGCTGAGTCCCCATCAGGCCCATCAGCTCAGCTACTTCCCGTCTCCATGGCACTTGGGGTAACGAGGCCTCTGACTTGGGGTGATGCTGTGCCCCCACCCCCCAAAGCAGCGGTGTGTGTCACTGAATGCAGCGACTCTCACCTCTGACGGTGCCCCCAGGAGCCAGCGTGGGGAGACACTTGTGGCTGTCTTGCTTGGCGGGGGTGCTCCTGGCGTTGGGTGGGCAAGTCCTGAGGTGCTGCCTGATGCTCTTGGGATCGCCCCTCGGTGGAGAGTCTGCTGGCCCCCGACTCCTCAGTGCTGCAGTGAAGCACCCGCCTCCGCTGCCCATAGGGGTCCTCCCGTGTGGGGTCCTGACCCCTCTTTCTCTGCCCTGTCCTCAGCTTGATGTGCACCCCGTGCCTGGGTCCCTGCCCCAAAGTCTGCCACATCCTGGAGGGTGAGAAGACCATCGACTCAGTGACCTCCGCCCAGGAGCTGCGCGGCTGCACCATCGTCAATGGGAGCCTGATCATCAACATCCGGGGGGGCAGTGAGTACTGGGGTGCTGCTGGGCCCTCCTTTCCTGCCAGAGCAGAGGGAAACAGCCCAGATGTCGGGGCATGCCCCTCAGACTGTGGACCCACGGTTCCCAGCCGTGCAGTAACCCAAAGAGCTGCTTCCAAACCTGCGATTCACAGCTCGGTTCTGACCCCGTCCCGTAAGGTTCTGATTTTCCAAGTTGGAAGTTGAAGTATCACGAATTTGCACTTTCTTTTCAAAGATTTATTTATTTATGCACATAAGAGCTGGGGTGCAGGCCAGAGGTGGGGGGGTGAGAGGATTCACCAGAGACAGAGTAGGGAGCAGAACAGGGGATCTACTGAAGTGTACTGCTGAGGGGAGCAGCAGGGAGACAGGAGAGGTCTGCTGCGCCCTGTGGGTAGCTCCCTGGCCAGGGATCAAACTTGTGCTGCAGTGGCTGGTGATAGCTTCAGAGTGCTGGGACTTAACCTCTTGCGCTCCCAGGGAGGCAGATTTGCATTTTCTTTCTTTCTTTCTTTTTTTTTTTATTTATACATACAAACTGCGGTACAGGCCAGAGGCGTGGGGCGGCGAGAGGATTCACCAGAGACAGAGTGGGGCGCAGAACAGGCAGATCAGAAATACACTGCTGAGGGGAGCAGCGGGTGAGGCAGGAGCTCCACAGTGCAGCACTCAACCGCTGCGCCACTGGGGAGGCCCCAGATTTGCATTTTTAATGAGCAGGCCACATGCCCTACTGCAGGCCTGAGCGCCATGTTTCCAGAAACACTGTCCCAGGCAAACAGGCATCCCCTGATGTATGTCCTTAGCAAATTTTATCGAATACGCACAACGAACAAGGCAGCCCCTGCGTGATGGGTCTTTCAGATAAGCAAACCAGGCGCAGCGTGAATGCCATGCCGTGCGGGGAACACTGCAGTGACAGGCCGAGTTGTGTGGGGGCCTTTCCCTCCAGAGGGCCACGTGGTAAATACACGGAGCTCTGTGGGTCCCCCAGTCTCTGCACGACACTCACCTCTGCTGTGGTGGATTAACACCGCTGTGGTCATATGCGAACAAATGGTTGCGGCCCTTTACCAATAAAACTTTATTTAAAAGCAGGTTGGATTGGGCCAGTGCCTGGCATCTGCCGGCTCTAAAACAGAGAATAAACAGAGTTGCCATTTTAGAAGTTTCTGGTACAAGGAGGGATGCTCTGGGTTCTCCATGGAGGAAACCAAGCAAATTTAGGGGAGAACAACATTTTGGGCAGAGGAAGCAGTCGGAGCTAGGGGCCGGGGAAGGCTCAAGTGCTCGGGGCAGGGCAGGTGAGCTACAAGGGGAGGGACGTGGTCACTGACCAGGGTGGTTTCTGGGGATGGCAGCGGATTCGGACATCTCTGCAGACTCACTGGCTTCCCGTACTCCCTCAGACAACCTGGCAGCTGAGCTGGAGGCCAACCTTGGCCTCATTGAAGAGATTTCAGGGTATCTAAAAATCCGCCGGTCCTACGCGCTGGTGTCACTCTCCTTCTTCCGGAAGTTACGCCTGATCCGAGGAGAGACCTTGGAGATCGGGTAGGTGGGCCCGATTCTGTGTCTGCAGCGTGAGTGTTTCCCAGGAGATTTATCGAGAATTAAGAAAATACAGTTTTTTTGTTTTTTTTTTTCGCCAGGATGTGGAAACAATCTGAGAATGTACAAGTCACATGTGCAATTTTGGTGTTCCAGTAGCCACATTTTAAACATTTTGTTTAAAAAAACTTTTAAAAGACCTATTTTATTTATTTTTGCATACAAGACCTGGGGTCCAGGCCCCGGCCTGGACAGGCTACTGGGAAACCTTCAGTGGACCCCTCTGCCTGCCCAGGGAGGGCTGTGCTTCGGTCTCGCGCTAAAGGGCCTGGCCTGTTCTGCAGTCTCCTCTCCCAGCAGCTGTGTTGTTCTCCCTGCGTCCAGCTCTTTTGGGTCTTCGGTCTTTCTCCTCTGTGAACCCCAGAACTCAACCCATCAGTCTTCCCCTCCTCACCCCCAGAACTGAGGGTGACCCCTTCCTGGCCATGAAGACTTCCTCACCGTCCTGTCTCCCCCCCAACGCACTCAGCTCTTACTGAGCATGTGCCAGGCAGGCAGTGAGGGCCGGGGCCTGGGCTTGAGCAAGGTCACCCTAGCCAGCGCCATCCACTTGGCGACAGCAGAGCACTGAATGACCAGGTGTGTGTGTTTCTCTAGGAACTACTCTTTCTACGCTCTGGACAACCAGAATCTGAGGCAGCTGTGGGACTGGAGCAAGCACAACCTCACCATCACTCAGGGGAAGCTCTTCTTCCACTATAACCCCAAGCTCTGCCTGTCGGAAATTCATAAGATGGAAAAAGTGTCGGGAACCAAAGGGCGCCAGGAGAGGAACGATATTGCCCTGAAGACCAACGGGGACCAGGCGTCCTGTAAGTGGCGGCGCCTGCTGCTTCTGGCTGTGGACCTGCCCCTCACCCCACACTGGCCCCGGGGCACCCACTGTCCCCTGCCCCCAGCGAGCTGACGTAACTCTGGTGATGGGCTTTCTGCAGTGCGCCCGACAGTTGTACGTGCTGTCTCTGTGTTACTGTGCCCCGTACAGTGCGTTGTGCGGGAAGACGCCACATGAGCGTTGAATGAGTGTGTGGGTGAGTGTGTGTGTGGGTGGGTGCGTGCGTGGGCGGGTGAGTGCGTGGGTGAGTACATGGGTGGGTGAGTGCGTGCGTGGGTGTGTGCGTGGGTGAGTGTGC
>PVIJ01008249.1:0-75799 GCA_004024925.1 Scalopus aquaticus
ATCCAGAAGATGTGGTACATATACACAATGGAGTACTATTCAGCATGGAAAGAAGATAAACACATGCAATTTGCCACAACATGGATGGAATTAGAGGGAATCATACTCAGTGAAATAAGCCAGAAAGAAAAAGAAAAATATCGAATGGTTTCACTTATAACAGGACTATAGGGAGGCCGGGTGGGAGAGAGACACTCAGTGGTGGGGGAGGGGGGAGGGGAGTATAAGGGCACAAAATGGAAGAGAGGAGAATACAGGGGACCATGGAGATGGATCACGGGTGAATTGGTGGTGGGCTGCCCAAGGGGAATACAAAATGTAAAAGACATAAATAACAATAAAAAAAAAATGGAAAAAAAAAAAGCAGCAATTGTTACTGTCTCAAATTGAAAACTACCCCAATGTCCCAAATTTGAAGGGGTAAACAAAATATAGCCTATTCATATAATGGAATTTTATAAAGCAATATGAATATGCAAACTATGTCTATAAGCACAACATAAATAAATCTAAGTAAGAAATGTAATGTTGATTAAAAGTTGATACAAAACAACACACATTTCAGCTAATCCACACTGTCAGCAGTTAGAACAGTGGTTTCCCTGGATAACAACATGATTAAAATGTGAAATAATAACTTACTTCAATTTAAAGCTTTAAAACAACACAAAATTATTATCTTGAAGATATTATCTATATCGTGCTATAGACTGTAAGTTTGATTTGAGTCTCATGGAGCTCAAATCAACTTTTAGACAAAGCTGTATTTCTTTTTGGAAACTTTAGAGAACATTCACATTCCTCACCTTTCCCAACTTCTAGAGGCTGTACACATTCCTTCCCTCCAATTAAAAATCAGCAACTCTGTTATTTTTCTGTCATTGCCTTTCTTGCTTACTATGAACAGAAAAGCTTGTCCACTTCTAAGAATTCACATGATTAGACATTTTTCACCTAAATAATCCACGATAATTTTACTGTATAAACTCCTTAGACTTAATCAGATATGCAAAATCCCTTTTGCCATGTAAGGTAATAATTCACAGTTCCAAATTCAGGAGATCAGTATGTAGACACCTCCAGAGGATCATTATTTTGCCTATTGAGTGTATATATATGTGTTTATTGACATACTCAGTAAAATTTCAGTTGGAGTTCTAAAGTACTGATCTAGCCTCTTGACCACCTTCTGAATGTATTTTGTTCTTGAGTCCATGTGTATGATTGTGTAATTTTTTCACTAGTTTCCTCATAGGTCATATTAGGAATCTAGCTTGGTTGATCTCTAAATTAACTATTCATATCTAGAAGTGACATAAAAATATTAAAAATAGCAATAATAAGGACACAGAGTTTGCTTTTCATTTGAATAATTCAAAAATACAACTATATGGTCCCCTGTGAATTGTTCTCTATGGAGACAAGCTAGTTAAATCTTTCAGATCTCATTCAGTCCTTCTTGGCTAACCATCATTATTTCTTGGTCTCTCTCAAAATTCAAAACATGAAGATTCACTATAAAAACTGCAAAGATACCTTGTTGCCCAAAACATGTGCAAGATGTTTCAAAGCCCAATATTAATGAATTGAGAAATGAGTAAAATTCCAGATCATCAATATCTTCAAGGTTGTTCACATCCATTGCAATCCAGGGAAGTCTACCTCCATTTTTAAACATCAATGTTTGTACTATAAATAAGTTGCTTCTTATTATGCTTCAGTTGTTATATGATCTTAGCTTAAATCCCAGATGATTCTAGTTTTGCTATTGCCCTTTTCAGAGTAATATTTTTCCTGTCACTGTATATTGATGTCCAGTGTCCTATCGATCTATACTGAGTGAACAGACACGTGGAATTACAGTGAGAGACATTACATAGAAAGCTGTCCCTGCCTTCTTTTTTGGTCCATTTGCTTGTAGAATGTGATGAAAAAGGAATGTTCCTACACTATTGGTGGGAATGCAAACTGGTCCAACCTCTATGGAAAGCTGTATGGAGGTTTCTCAAACAACTAAAAATGGAACTTCCATTTGTCTCAGAAATTCCACTACTAGGAATATACCCAAAGGATACAAAACAGCAATCCAAAAGGACACATGCACAGCTATGTTTACTTCAGCACTATTTACAATAGCTAAAATATGGAAACAACCCAAATGCCCCAAAATTGATGACTGGATCAAGAAGATGTGGTACATGTATACAATGGAACACTACTCAGCAATCAAAAATGATAAACTAATGCAATTCTCAGCAACACAGATGAAGCTAAAAGGGATCATGCTCAGTGAAATAAGTCAGAAGGAAAAAGAAAAATATCAAATGGTATCATTTATAGGAGGAATATGAGAGAGACAAATGAGAAATCAGAAGAAGAAAATAACATACAAATCAAGAACAAAAAACAAAAACTAGCAAGCTGTCAGGAGCCATCGGACAAGATGGCCCCCAGCGGTGAGTTACGGCCCTAATTGCCTGAGTTGCCCATATAAGGTTAGGTTTCAATGAGGACTGCCTTAGGTTTCTGTCTCACCGTTCCATGTACATTTCCCCAAAATGATGTCAGCAGGACCGTCACATTGTTTACCATGCCGCGCTGTCATTGAATCCCTGATCTCGAACCATCCTGCGTCACCCAATGAAACTTCCCCGTGACTGTCACCCTATATATGCTCTTTCCCCGGAACAATAAAGGAGACTTGATCAGATCTCCTGTCTTGTCTCCATTTTCTCGAGTACCCCTGTCCCTTGTTCCCTGCTTCCTCCTCAGGTTCAACGTTGATCTGGACTTGAGGGCTGAGTCAGCAAGCAACCACAAATAAGAGACATTCTGCAGGGAAGGGGGAGGAAGAGGGACCAAAATAGAGGAGAAAAGAGCACAAGGGACTCTGGTGAATTGGTGGTAGGAAAATTATGAGGGTACATAATAATATAAAGGATATAAATTATATAAAATTAAAGAAAAAAATTTGCATAGAAAGCATAGTAGGTCAATTTCCAAATCTGAAATGCTAAAAGTGAAACTACTGATCTCTCAGGTATCATTCAAGACTTCTAATTCTGGTGCTTAATGCTGAGAGAGCATACTCTCTTCAGAAGTTCCATTAAAGACAAATGACTTTTGTTTTTCATCACTCTTCATGACACCAATGTTACAAAATGCACTACAATTATGGTGTATCCTACTGTAATTTTACTTACCCACCTTGTTCAGTTTCTCAGCTCATTACTTATATCCTAGCACCCCAATAGCCCAGGCAAAAAGAGCAAGGGCAAGAACTCCTGGCCATTGTGGCTGACTGTGCAACTAAGAGCACTAAAACCCAGAAGAAATCCACCTCCGCATTGGAAATAGAGTAGCATGTTGCTCACATTTCAGTTCTGGAAAAGACTAGAATAATCAGGATGGAGTTATTTCATCCAAAATAGATTGAAGGTCCAGCTGTCCAGCTTTAGAAATTTTAAATCTTATTTGTTAAAAAATAGTCCAAATGATTTGAATATTTTATGTCAATTCAAAACAAATGTTGCTTTTTATTCTACTTCTGTCTAAAGAAATGATACGTAAATTCTGTATTTAAAGCAATGCAAAGGAGTATGAGACTGGCACCTGGATTATATCATTTGTAGATTAAAATCAAGCCAAGCTACAGAACAATTTTTTTTTCCTGTGTCTAACTCTCTGGCGACTTTCTTTTTTTTTTAATTTTTTTAATATATATTATTATTATTTATATCTTTAACATTATTGTGTACTCCCCATAGGTTACCCACCACCGATTTACCCGTGAACCATCACCATAGTCCCTTGTGCTCTTTTCTCCCCTGTTTTGAGCCCATATCCTTCCCCTCTCTTGCTGAATGTCTCTTTCTTATTTGGTTCCCCTATATTCCTGCTATAAGTGAAACCATTCAATATTTTGCTCTTTCCTTCTGGCTGATTTCACTGAGCATGATCCCTTCTAGCTCCATCCATGTTGCTGCAGAACAATTTAAAAGAATGGTGTTTATAGGGATGTTGGTACCTTCTTTGTGTAGTAGGAGGACTCAACCTACTTTCTGGAGTTTAAATAGAGTTCTCCTTCAAGTAGCCTTCCTCCCACACTACCCTGTGTTCTGACACTCTTGAGAATGGTGTAATTAAGTTGTGCCACTGCTATGTGTGACTTTGATATCATTGTAGTTTGGAAGACACTAAAATGAGGTTTGTGTGTAAACAATCCAACAGTCCCAAGTGCTATATTAGGCAAGCCGCTCCGCCAAGAACACAAAGAAATAGAACAGAAAAGCCAACAACAACACACCTGCTCTTGAGGAGCCAGTCTTGCGTCACAGTGTATATTTTTTTTTTGCCCCAAATGAGTAAGAGCACTCAGTATGTTAGGGATAAATGCAAGCATGAGGGTACACTTGACAATTTAAGGAGAGCTTATGAAATAGGAAACATTAAAATTTTGGTGATAAGATCAAACATTTTTGTTTCTCCCAGTGTGTGTGTGTGTGTGTGTGTGTGTGTGTGTGTGTGTGTGTGTGTGTGTGTGTGTGCACGCATATGTGTTGGGAGAGGTGATTGGGAAGCTAGAGGGGAAATTAAATATTTAAGAATTAAATATGGCCTTAGGCTATCATTTAAGATGCTTATACAACAAAAGATCTATGTACTAGAATACAGCTACTTTTCTAGAAGTCCTGTTTTTGTAGAAAAAAGTAAACATTTTGCAAATTTTAAGTTACTCTTGAATAGAAAAAGAAAAATAATATTCTGTTGACACTCCATAGACACATGCGTACATAAATGGTTAATATATATGTGTACACATATGTATAAGTAGATTGTGTATTTATCTTTTTCTTGTAACTATCCATATCAAGCACAACTTTGCACGTACAAAATAAACTATGCATTTTACATACATCTACATAGTTGTTCTCAAAACAGTCCTGAGTGATATATATTTTGATGCCATTTTAAGGGTGGGGAGACAGACTTTGAGATTTCAATATCCTCCCTTGCATCACACAGCCTAACTGGCATTGTACCCAGTTACATCTGACTCCATTACATCCATTCCTACTTTTTTTTAAACAAAAGAACAGTGGGAAAATTGTTCTTTAGAGATTAAAATACCACAAATAAATTATTGAATCAACAATTATTAGATCAATTTATAGGGTATTAACATCTTACAACTTTGAAATTTCCAATTCAATAACACAGTAATTTCATGTATGCAAGTTTTATTTTATATGCCTTGGTAAAACTTATTTTAATTACAATCCCATCATTTCCATATGCTTATTTTTATATAAATTATATTTTTCTGAATGGAATATTTTTTACTGTATTTTCTAAAGATTTATTTATTTATGCATACGAGCTGGGGTACAGTCCAGAGGCATGGGGCGGCGAGAGGGTTCACCAGAGACAGAGTGGGGAGCAGAACAGGCAGATAGATGGAAATACACTGCTGAGGGGAGCAGCGGGCGAGGCAGGAGAGGTCTGCCGTGCCATGTGGGATTCTCCCTGGCCGGGCGTCAAACTCGCGTCGCCGCTGCCGACCGCTCCACAGCGCAGCGCTTAACCGCTGCGCCACCGGGGAGGCCCTGTATTTTCTAATACTGGTATTTTTTCACTTTATAATTCAACTAAATTTGATTTATGTCTTATTATTTTGTCTTATATACATATGTATGTATTTTGATGGATACAATTTTTCTTTTGTCCTTATCTTTTGTCTCAAACTATGTGGCATAGACAAAGAGGACTGCAGATTTTGCAGATATGACTGATAGTGTTGGACACTAAAGAAAGGGTAAAAGAAAAAAAAAGAGAGAATGGAGGAAAGAAAAAGAGAGTATGAAAAAGTTCATAAGCATTTGGTGTTATTTTAAGTTAATTAATAATTGAATTAGAAATTGTAGACTTGCTTAGTCTTGCCACATTGAGGTGGATGGACACCAAAAATGTTTCTAAATATATATTTTTCACTCTTACATGTACACAAATCCTTGACAGCTGAACTCTACATTCTTATGTTTACAATATGCCTATCAAGTTCAAATAAGCATTCTTCTAGACTATAGGGCTTCTTTTAAATACTGGATATTAGTAATCCAAAAATGAGCCACTTTTATCTCTCTATTTCAATCACTGTCTTCTGCTATATCAAGATCCTCACTGGATAGTCTTTCCCTATTGAAGTCAGGCATTTGGTCAATATTCAATTCTTCATTTTGTTAATGGTAGACCAATGAGGCCAGTTCTACTAAGGTCTTACCAATGGTAGGTAAGCTTTCCTCTCATTAAGTCCATGGCAATCAGTACCTGGGAAATAATTTTATTCTTTATCTATACAATTAAAATATTTATGCAGTTAGATGTAGTTGTTTTCTATTCTCAACCTTTTCTTTATGTTTATATACATTGCTAAGCATTTCTAATATGAAATTCAGGTCACTTTCCTTATTCTAACCAAAATCCAATATGTATTTTAGAAATAATAGCAAGAACAAAAACAGGAATAAATTATTTTGCTATAAAATAAACATTGAATTGCTTTTTAACCAAATGTATTTTAGTTTGAGACCTCACTAATGAAATAGCAATCATAAAACTTAAATTTCATTAAGCTAGTAAACCCAACAATAACCTCTCATTGACTATATACTCTCTCCAAACATAAACAAGAAAATATTATAGTATATTGATTGCTTATTCAGCCCAGAAATCTTCAAAAGATGCATATTTATACCTATGTATGTGCATTATATACCCTAAAAATTATATCTGCCCCCCATCTCCAGTGATTCTGGTAGATATTTTTCTATTCTACTTCTAAATGCCTAACAAGTCTTCCAACTCAGAATTGCTACTAGCTCCTTATATTCATCTGTATTTGAAAAATCAAGAGTAATAATTATCATCCCTAGTCAGCATTAAACAATATTGCTAAATTTAGGCTGTGATTCCTAGATCTATATAATATCTTTTTTAGAAATCATAATTGCTCATGTCATTCTTTATAGAAAAAATCATTTTTTGGTGTGTTCTTTATTTTATTTTGGCAAAATGAGATACTTTTTAGAAATAGTAGAGAGTAGGTTTTGTGCCAATATAAATCTTTTTTTATAATTTTTTAATGATGTACCATTATTTTAAATCAAATTCTTGTTTGACTTTTTTACAAGATTTCTCCCTTCAAGTATATTGACCATAGCTTTCCCACAACCATAGCACCCAAAGTCGCCCACCATAGACCACTGTGCTCTCTTCCTTCCTTGTGGGGAAAAAAAATTCTTTATAACTGCATTCTTGGATGATTCTTTTTCTCTTAATATGTCTTCCTTTAAAGGCACTTATAAGATGAATGAATGAAAGAAATAAGCAAAATTTTGAGTAGTTACTTTAAACTGTAAAAAAAAAAGTTTTTATTGACATATTAATCCTTATTTCATGCCAAAAGAAATTTTGCTATACATTTCATATGCAGTGACTTGCCTATCAAGCTTGGCAGTCTTGCAAAATACAATCAGTATCAAATGGTTGAATATTCTCTGTCCCCATAAACCCTAGAGGCTTAATTGCCAAGCATAAACTAAGGATTAGAATTTGAGAAGTTCACAATAGTCTGGAACTGTTTGGGGAACAAAATTATGTTTGACCTGAATTTAGATTACAGAGGCATGGAATTTCAGGGTTTTAGAGATACTTAAATGGCAATTTGGTCATTTTACCATTTCATCTAATTTTTTAAAGTGTCATTGCTTTCTTGTAAGATGCCTGAACAGAAAGTTCCTGAGAAATCTCTACTAGGTTTTTAGTTTCCTTGGAGATTAGAAAAGTTACTGTCTACTTATTCTCTATATTATTGCACTTGGTACTAGGATAGTGGCTAAGAGAAAAGTTCAGGGAATTTCATAGATGTTACAACCATGGCAACAGAAGAAAATGATGACTTCCAGAAGCTACATGCTGAGATACACCTGGGCATTTCAAGAATGAGGTGACTGGAAATGAATTAAAAATCACATCCATAGAAAGACAGGGTGAGAATACTGAACATCAGTTTATGATCATACAGTCTTATTTAAACATGAAGAGATTGAACAATTGATTATATGAGGTCTATGTTGTCAGCAAAAGACAATTATTACTAGGGAGGTAAGAAGAGTAAATTGAAGAAACACTGTACAAAGGAAAATTGGTTTATGGGCACAGAAGGACATGTGTTTTGAAGTCAGTCAGCTCTGCAAACCAATTAATCTACTTTCTCTAAGTTTTGTTTTCATTGTAACAATTTAATAAGCTTACTGCATACATCACAGATTTGGTGAAAGTAATCAAGTGGCTGCATAGAGTAAAAAGTCAATGAAGGAAAGTGGTTATTATTTTTAAGACTTGAGAGTAAATGAAGATTCTTGGTGACAAGGCAGGGAACAAGCGGTCATACTGGAACTGGTAATGAGAATCATTTTGCAGTGACTATCACACTTTTCTAGTCTGACATGTCATTTACAACAATAGAAGCATTCTTTGATTGAGGATAGAGTAAAATCTGCTAGCGAAAGTTAAACAGTCACTAGGTTTAGCAACCATAGCTATGTGGATCCTGGACACCTTAGCCACTTCAAAAATTCCTTATTTTTCACTTTTGCTCAATCACAGAGGTACCATAGATAGGAGATACAACTGTTCTGATTTTTGAAATAAAATAAAATGTAATTGCCCAACTCCATCCTTCTGCAGACCCCTCAAGACCAAGCTTCTCTTTTTACATCCCGTTCATCACAGTATCTCCTCCTGTTAGATTATAGGTTCCTCAAATACAAATAAACATACTTACCATCACATTGCCAGGACATTGACCAGTACCTAGTATAAAGTAGATACTTAAATATTTGCCAAACTGCATAGAGTAAAAAGCCAATGAAGGAAAGTGGTTATTATTTTTAAGAGACTTGAGAGTCCATGAAGATTGTTGAATGCATCATAAGCCTGTACATGATGTACACGTACATTAAGTACATGAATGCATCAATAAATTATAAATATATGTTCCAATGAATTTAAATTTAAGCCCTTGAAGAATTCCAGAATAAATTATTAAACAGAACATTTGTATGTACTTGGAAAATAAAGTGAAGATAACCAGAAGTTGTCATGGATACACAAAGAACAAGTCATGCCCTATTAAATGGATTTCCTCTGGCAGAAAGAATAACCTAGAAGAAGTGCCTATATTTTTCTCTTTGGAAATGTTTTTGCTTCAGAAGTATCTAATAACTTAGGTCTTACAATCTTCCATTGTGGGAAAGATGGGGAGATAAGGTCAAATACAAAAAAATAAAGCAGAAGTGATGATATTCCTATTTCTCTGATACTGCAGAATTAGCATTTGGTTTTGCTTTGTTCAACAATTTTACAAATTCTTTGGATAAATATATAAAAGGAAGATCTTTTTGGAGTAGAAGCTAAAGAAGTGAACACTTGCAAAGCATTCAGTCTGGGTGATAATTTCTGTCAGGGATATCCTTGTCAGAGAAGGTATTTCTGTCTTGAGTAGGAGGTTGGCTATATAATTTCTAGTCTTTTCCAAATTTAAGATGTCATGATCTGTGAAGCATTATCATCTCATGATGTACTGTAGATGCCTGTATAATCCTAGAATGTTCTATATAGAACAAATTACAGCATATCACTGACAAGTTAAGCATATCACCTGTGTACCTTGGGTTTTTCAAAGAATGCAGGACAAAAAGAATGAAACTAAAATCTCTGTATACATCATGTAATGATAGATCTTTAGGAGATAGTTAAGTCTTCAAAAATTCATGCATGTTCAGTAATAAACATAGTTTTGATTATTCAACTATTACCTATAAATGGTATTTACTTGGGAAATATTCGATTATTTCCAACATCCAGATGTTAAATAGGGGGTTATCAAAAAATTGTATAATGTTTTATGTACTTTTTTTTTGTTTTTATTGTTTTTTTTGTTTTTTAAGTTTTGTTGTTATTGTTTTTGCCACCTACAAAGCTGACCTCTTTGAAAACTACCACCTTAAGCACCAACAAGACAAATGGGCTTTTATATGGTCAAATTCATAACCTCTGTGTTTTCAAAATCCTTTTAAATGATAATGAACCTCTATTGCTTTAGAATTTAATGTTATTTTCTATCTTTGGTACAGACAGAGGGTTCTCTCCCTGTCAGATATGATTTGGAAAGGACATCAGAGGCCAAGGAACATTGTTGACTTGGATAAGTTCCACAGATGAAAGTCCTAATTGAAGTGACTGGCTAAATTTTGGTAGGCAGCACGTAAGTGAAAAGTTGCTTCCAAATGGTGTTTGAATAATTATATCCAAATAAGAAAGCTTTTTGGGGTTGACTTCTGTGACCTTTTAAGTAGTAAATTGTCACACATTTTAACTGAGATAATGTTCTGCCAAATCAACTCACTTGAGACTTCTGATCATAGTTAAATGATAGAAGTACTAAAATTAATAAGAAGCAGTTGCCATATCTTCTCAGTTTTTACTTTGGAAAACTCCTTCATTGGACCTGTTCCACTGCTGTGACCCAAATTCAGACACTTACTGCCTTATGTCTGTTTCTACTACCGTAACTTCTTAACTGATCATCAGCTCCCCAAATCCTATCACCTCTAAACTAGCAAGTCAATTTCCTGTAACACTGTTTTGATCACAAATAACTCCCCTCTGTATAGATCTTCAATGGGTCACCACTATTTTTGAAAGAAGCCCAAATTATTCAAAGTATGTTCAAGTACTTAAACCTATCTATCCTTCCTAAAAATTTTGCTCCGATCAAATCAATTATTTAATAAAATTGTCTAAATATCCTGATTTTAAGTATTTAATGACAGAATGGTTTTCCCCTGGAATGTTACCTTCTACTTGTCTGTTCACAATGTTCTTCTTTAAAGTTCTTTAGTCTTTGGACTAACAGTATCTGTGCCTCTTTGGGACACTTAGAGACATTATTATCTAAACAACTCATTAGTGTGCAATTAATCTTCTATAATATCATATCATAATAGCTCTTCCATTATTATATTTGAACTTTATTTTATTGTTTCTTATCTTTTTATGAATTTATCTGTTAGAAGGAAGAGGGTACATTAATCCCTTTAATATATTTAATTATATTTAGTACACTATGGGCATGATCTTCTTGGCCCCTATACATCAAACTTAAATATAGCTAAAAATCACCTACCCTCCAATAACAATACCATTCTGCCTACCCATTTTTTAAATTTCAATTTGGGGATTATGAAATGATTCTTAATCTGGAGAAGATAGAAATCCAAATCATTAGTTCAGTATCATAAAGTAATTTATAAGATTCTCTTAGTTGCACAACTCTTTTCTAATAATTGTATTCTTATCCTGTTGCAGGAAACCAAGGTCCCATCTCATTTATAGTCCTTCCTCTCAGACATTGAATCTTTATGATGTACCACTGAATACATCTATAGGCTAGTTTGGGTCTTTTTCAAATCTGACTGATCACCTCAATAAGCCTGCTAAAATTTTTCATATCCTTACACATAATGATTAATCCTGCTGTCTTTCTTCAAGCCCTTATTGTAACGTGTCTTTCATATAACTGTTTAATAAATATTAGTTGGTTTCACTTGATAGTGAATTTTTATATTCTCCTATCAAATTTGCTATATCCTTGAAGGATAAAACAGCACGCAGATTTTTTTCTAAGACTTGTAGCTGACAGATGAAATTAAGAAAAACTTATGGACAAGCTTTCATAAAAAATACTAGGTAATGATACTTTTCCCAACTTAGTCTCTTGTACTCATTTTTCTGATGCTATATCCTTGATAATCTTTCCCTCACCTGTCCTCTACTGTTTTCTACTTGATTTCCCCAGTTTTCTCACCAAGAACATAAAGATATGGGATTGAAAGTCATACTGTGTAATATGTGCTTTACAATTTTGAAAGAAATTTGTAAAATACACTATATTTTTCTATAGAATACACTGTATTCTAGTCGGGAATTGTTTGTCTCTGGTTATAAATAATGTGTTTTACAAGTGAGTTGGAGTTTTTCAGTTTTGGGGAGTCATTAAGTGCACTAATACTGCTCTGTTATTTGAAGGTGTTACGAGATAGGTTATATGATTTAGGGAATGGGCTGTAGTCACAGAAGAGAATCTAAAAGCAATCTATGGACAAACTATATCATGAATTGGTATGAATGTACCTCAGAATCACCTGAAAATATATTGTTTAAATGCCTTGGCACCTGAAGTTCCGACTTAATTAATAATTTGTAGAGATTCATTCATTTTACTCAAGTATGGATAGGAGTTGAAAACCAGTTAAGATCAGTTAGTTGATTAAACTTAAAAGATCAATTCTTGCCTGAACCTTTCTTATTTATAATTAAAACTTTTCCATAATAGTCTTTTTATCCTAATATGTCTATAAACTATTAAATTCTATTATAAGCACTTAGAATTAAGGTTGATATAAAAATTAAAAGAGCAATATGGCCAGTTACCACAAAACATTAGGAATCACTGGATTAAAAATAAAAACTTTCTTTATTTTTTTAGTGGACTAGAAAAAGTTACTTTATTTTCAAAGCAAGCTTCTGAGAAATTTCTTCAGAATTTTGATTTGTCAGGTATTAATGTTCCTTAACATCAGGGTTTCAGTTTCTTTTTTGATCTCTCCAACCATTTTCTGAGAAAAGCACTTCAACTGGGCAACCGTTCTATGAATGTCTTCTAGATGTCCAGAACTTTGCACAGTCTCATATAAATAAAAGAGAAGTGAATGACCCAGTTAGATCTCAACAAGTTTGTTGGGAAGAATAGAGAATCTATATCTTCATATTTAAAACAATTATGGAACTATATGAAAACATTTTGCAATTAAACAGTCCCTAACACAGGAATGTGTTTTCTCACATGTGTTTGTGTGTATAAAATGGTTGATCAGGAAGAGAGAGAACCAAAGTTCAAAAGCACCTTGGAAAAACTAAGTTGTAAGTGAATCAGATGAAAATAAATGAAGTTATGGAGAACAAAATAGAAAGAAACTAGTTAAATAGGAAGAAAAAGCAAAAGTGATTATAAAATGTTATTGAAGAAAGTTCCTTTTTTAACAAATAAATCATATATCTGCAAAATATTCTGGAAGAATATCATCTCTGACAGACTGAAATGACTGAACTTAACAATTTCAAGTCTCAGTTTTGATCAATATCATTGATGGATTTAGATGTGACCTCAAAAGATGGTACAAGACCACTGACCTCACATTTTTTCATCCGTCTATTTTTTCTGATATTTCCCACTATATTTATCACTGTTCTGATAGTTGGAATGGTAAATCAGAAGTCTTACATTCTAATCTTTGATGCATCCATTGAGTGTCCTTAAATTATATCTCTAAGTTTCAGTTTCCTTATTTGCAAAATAGGTATGATAATAGTATAGTTTGAAAGGAAATGATCTGTGTAAGTGACAGAGGAATTGCAAGGATTAATTGAAATGAATATTCTGTGATTAGCACTATGCCTAATACATGTAAACACTGACTAGGTGGTAGTTCTTTTATTATTTAGTTAATAGATATACTATTTCTGAATAAATAGAAGCAATCTTGGAAGGTGGAACAATGAGAGGAGAGTTAAAAATTAGTATGTATTTGAAAGTGGATACCTCACAGTCATCTTATGCTACAGCTCCAGATTTTAACGTTATGTGAAACAGATCCACCATACAAAATGTTCTCAGTAGAAAACCACCTTTATCTGTGAAGCTAAGAGAACTACATTGTGCACTCCAGGTTTTTTCCATTCATTTGCTCAAAGATAAGGAGCAAGCTATTACTCTCTTTTGGGGCTGTCTTCAGAGACTATTTCTAGCTACCACTTGTGGGAATGCTTTATGAGATGTCAGCGTGTGTGAGAAGAGATAGCATGGTTTGTCATAGGCAGATACGCCATATTCTACTATAAACTGATGGCTTTGTCTTTTATCACTGTCACAGGTTTATTTAACAAGCTGTGGGACTCTGTTGTTCATCACAAAGAAAACTGTCATCCCCAGACACGTGACCTGAATATCCTTTCATCTTCTATGCCCGTAGGATCTGTCATGTGACATCAAGCAGACCTTCAAGTCCAGATGGAGCATGCAGGCTGTATCCATGGAACAAGGAAGCTTTGTCCTGGCATTGTTCCAGGGTTTGCACCTTTGATTAGATTATGTGGATGAGAAAAACATATGTAAGCTTTTAAGTTGGATGCATTGGTAATATGTAACATGTATCACTTGAAAGGAAATGGCATATCCAGTCCCATTTAGGTGATAATTATTTATCATGGTGTTATTCTAAGTAACTGATAAGCGAATTAAGATTGATTTACGCCACTGTTGCTCCATTTTAACAAACTCTTCTTATGGCTAGGTGTTAGTCATATTTAAGTTTTTGAAGCAACTTTACCGTTTTAATTATAAATGGTTCTCTGAAATTGTTGACAATAGATTAATACCTTGGTTTTGTGGGTGTGTTTTTGTATCAATTGTATAGGAAATGCAGATAGTAACTCTTTTACTCATAATATCAAATAATAAATAAGAAATCCAGGTATCTAAACATAAAGTTCTTTAGATTTTGAAGGGAGCTCCATGAGTGAGAATCAAGAGAGTTGCTTAGTTACAGCCTTTTTCCAAAACCCACAGGACATATATTTTTGGCTATGGAAGTTGATCAGTCCTGCTGAATTCAGCACCTCTCCTTACCCTGGGGCATAGTATTCTACTATAGTAGTGACTTGGCATTTCAAACTACTTTGGGGACATTAAAATATAAATATTTCATGTGTACCCTCATGGGACTGAATTTAAACTAAAACATTGAAAAATCTCAGTTATTCGCTCTCACTGATGATTCCTGCCATTTTATTCTCTTAAAACTTCCATATATTGCAGTCATCTTCTGTGGAATTTGCTTTTGTCTTTGTGCTGCTCTTGTTTCCTTGATAAGTCCAAGGGTATTTAAAGCTATGATCATGCCTGCAAGATTTAAAACTAAAAGGGTAGGAATCCATGGGTCAACATTTGTCTTTCATGAACTGACATGATTATTAAACTGAAGGAGAGTTTCTTTAAACTGAGGATGTAGATAATGTAGATAATGATCACAGAGCAAAGGGTGAACTCAGGGTCAGACAGGCTAATAGTGGCCTTGGATAAATTAAAGGCAGACATTTAATAAATGAAATATCTGCTTACGTGAAAGAATTACTCTAAAGGTCCCCAGGACTTTTGGGGAAGAGCAACAAATTTGATAAAGTTAACCATAAAAAATATAATTAGACTTTCTAAATATCTGAAATTCTATTTTTGAATTAAAGTTTTCTTGGGAACCTATACAGTGGTTAGGTTTGATCCTATTTTGAATGTTAGGAAGCATTCTGGTTTAGCAGATACACATATTTATTTTAATTAATAACACTATGTAGATTATAATTTATCTTATAAAAGAATTATAATTAGGCTTAGTCATGATTATGTTTTGGTATGATATTCCTGACTTTCAAGTTTGGCTTTCAATTTTTGGTTAATCAAAAGGTTTTCAAATATAATGGTGACTGTGTTCTTACTACTTAACACTGACTTTATATAGAATATTTGGATTTAAATTGAGCAGCAAATGTTAAAGATTAAGATCTTTTCGTTCAGAATCCCATTCTTGCATGTTAAGGATCATACAGCAAAATGGTGAGACAAAGGGAACCATAATGATCTATTCCATTAAGAATATCTGTTGAAATGAGGATTCACACTTGGCAAAAATTGCTTTTACATTGATTACTTTGATTTGTTTGTAACAGACTGACCACAGGTAAATTATGCAAATGATATGTAAGATAAAGATGTAAATGAGGGCCTCCACAGCAGTGCAGCGGTTAGGTGGGCTCTCTGGAGCTGTCTGCAGGAGCAGCACCACGAGCTCGATGCCCAGCCAGGGAGATTCCCACATAGCATGGCAGACCTCTCCTGCCTCACCGCTCCCCTCAGCAGTGTGTTTCCGTCAATCTCCCCGTTTTGTTCCCACTCTGTCTCTGGTGAACCCTCTTGCTGCCCCACACCTCTAGTCTGTACCCCAGCTTGTCTGCATAAAAAAATAAATCTTTAAAAAAAAAGATGTAAATGAAAAAGCAGATGTCGTTCCCCAATGGGAAATAGATTTCGTTAGATTCCCTCGTTCCTTACAAGGAGGCCTCTCAAATTTTGTGGTCAGCAGATCTTATGCAGAATGAGGTTTCTGGCAGATCTTAAAAGCTCATTGCTCAGCAGCCTTTGTAATATTAGGCTAGGTGAATTGTGTCAATATTCAAACTTCTACATACTACATTATAAGGCAATGCCTTCCTGTGCTTCTCATCTCACTTCTTACTGTGTCATAAAGTAAGCAGTAGCTCTGACTGTGACCTCCCCACAGTGCCAGGCATAAATTAGGTGCTTCCCCCAATTTATGTTGAATTGACTCATCAGAGTTCTGGCTATTCATGAGAGACATCTCTGTGGGATTAGGCTAATATACTAGGCTCCCATGATTACAGCAATCTGGATTCTACCTGCTAGGAAGCAGGAACTTGAAAATAATAAATGAGCTACTTTATTGCAACAGAGTATGATTACTTCTCTTTTACCTCACACAGTCCATTTTAAGACTGTAGCTAAAAGACCATTACTTTTTTCATACCTATCAGGCTTTAAATAGAAATTCTATTTTATATTCCTTGAAATTAGATAGCATATTGGTTTATCCCAGAGAGTAAAGTTGTGACATCTTTGATGGCCCATTTTTCATTTTCTTCCCTGAGTTCAAATCATTAGAAAATGAATCAGATAAATATAAGAAAAAATTGCTGAAAAACAGTCTTGGGAAGCTTTTATGAATACCAAATATTCCCATTTAGGAGTGTCAAGGAGCATCATTTAAGAGTACATGTATTTTACTGAGAGATCAGTCAAGGTTTTAACATGTCACTAAAATAATTGTACCATATTATTGACATTAAGTACCATAAAAAAATTGTGTTTTCTCTGTATAGGCAGCAAGTTTTCTGGGTATTTTATATGATACTGCTTTTTATTAAGCTGCTAGCCATTACTACAAAAACTAAATCTTACATTATTACTGTTTTAAACTTAAAATCCTAGCACATTAACATCACACTTCTCTGAAAATATGTAACTAAAAGAAATCTGAGTGTCATCCATACTTTGTTGAACCCCTACTCCTAACATTATAACAAAAGCCCAATGGGGACAGCTGCCACCAGTAGTTCAGTAACAATCATGCAAATGACTAGCAATGAAATTTACATAACAAGTTAGGCTAAATGATATTTCTATTGAGTTTAGAGTTTTTCAGTAAGTTATGAAAATTGTATAATTTGGTATTGTCAAATGGAATAAAAGAAAAATGTAACCTTAGCTTTGGGGTTAATTTTCCTTTCCTAGTTTCAAGATCAAGTGAAGTTTTCTGGCTTCTACTTTAAATTACCTAGTCCTTCTAGTATAAAGAAACAATTGCAGATTTGTATAGAAAGCAGCTTTCTAAAAGTTATGCATAGCCATGTTATTTCTGCTTTACCAGCACAATACCTTTTTGAATATTTCATGGCTATTTTTGAATTAAGTTGATTTGCTGACATTTGTCTCAGAATAGCAAGCATTTTGCATTCACTTTGTCTGTGTTTTCTAAACTTCCACCTCTTTTATTTTCCTTGAGGAAGATTAGAAATGCAAAGATGAATAATTAGCCTCCCTGTCTACATGTTTGGTGGCAGGTAGGATTCTTGAATATAGCATTCTGTGTGTAATGAGCTTTAATGAAGACATTAATAACAGCAATTTATAAAGCACTCTTAAAAAGACAAATCTGAGATGCAATCCATCATCATGAACAAAATAGGACACATGCACACACATAGTCACCGGATAGGTACACACACACACTCATGCACCCTAAACAGGGAACAGTGCCCAGAAAAAAGGGAAGCATGAGAGAAGGGCATGAGAGCATGGAGGGAGCATGGAAATACATAAAAGCAAAACAGATTTAAAACCCAAAAACCAATATTCACGTAGGAAAAGGAAATGTGTGTGTGTTGCTTAGAAAGGTGCACAAAATGAAATTTAAGTTAATAGTGCTATATGTCAGGATTGTACTGTCACACATTAATTACATCCAGTATACCTAAAGAGACACTAATAAGTCAGTTTCATGAGTTCTTTCCTCATCAGGGTCACAAAATTGCAACCCAGCAATAACTGGTAGTGGAAAGGTTTTTCTAGTCTCAGCTTGTATATTAACTGATTATGTTACCTTAAATAAGTTATTTAAACATGTGTTTTGTTTCCTTCTTTATCAAGAAAGGAGAAAGTATTTTAAGATTTAAGTCATGTGGAAACTATTTGAAAATATATGAATTGTAGTAAAAGATAAAAATTGCAAATATTTGTGAAAATCACATTTAATTATATGTATGTACAGTAATATAATTGCAAATATATATAGAAATACGTATAGAGTTACAAATACATGATATATTTGCCCATATATGTAGAATATATGTCCGTTTAGGCACAAATGTAGTAAAAGATAAAAATTGCAAATATTTGTGAAAATCACAAACATTTAATTATATGTATGTACAGTAATATAATTACAAATATACATGGAAATACAAGTATAGAGTTACAAATATGTGATATATTTGCCCATATATGTAGAATATATGTCCATTTAGGCACAAATGTAGTAGCATAAAGCCTTAAATTAGAAATATCATCATGCCGTGTGTGTGTGTGTGTGTGTGTGTGTGTGAAAAGAAAGAGAGAGTGAGTGAGGGAGCAAGAGTGAGAGCGAGAGAGAGAGAGAGAGAGATCATAGGACCAGGTCATGGAAATATTTACAATAACCTTATATGAGAATAAAGTAAAAATATTTTCAATATGAAACAGTCATGGGAAAGGCCAAGGTCATTCCTATTTATTTTCTTATGAAGTCTATGACATGCAGTCTGAGCAAGTTTTCTTTTTAATTTCCAAAAATTGCAGGTAAAGTAGGAAAGTCAAGCAAATTAACTCATTTTTATCCTCATACAAAAACTCAAAGAAATTCAAGTTCTAGAACAATATCAAAGATCCAAATTGAATAAGAAATAAAAATAATATTTGGGATCAAAGGAAGTATTAATTGCAAACAATTAAATTGCAGAATGAAAACTCTTTGAGTCACAAACAAATCTGTACAGTGTAAAGATGGGGAAACTGGCAATTTACTTTTAATTAATGAGTGATAAGATATTTTTTTCTTAAATCTTTTGAAGTCAAAAAGTGCACATTTAAGGAAAAATAAATGAAATAGTCAAATTATTTTGTGTGGCAGTTTTTGACTAATTTCTAATTCTAAAGTGAGTGATAATAATGGTTAGATATTTAATATCTACAAAGAAACATTTATATCAATTAAAATGTGTGTATAGTGTATTTAGTTTCAAAGACACTATTTTTTAGTGATGAGATAAATTGCTTCCTATAGGTAGTAGGTTCTGTGGTAATCCACTAATTACACTGGTCAACAAATGTTTACAAAAATCATGTTACTGAAATAAAACTAATCATTTCCTATCAATTTGTATGTGCTCAAAACAAATATGACAGTCGAATTCTAATTTTTGCTCTAGGGTTTTTTTTGGAATCTGCAATAAGTTGATGTTTACATCACAAAGTGCATGCCAATAGTAATAGACCTACGGTTAATACCTGTAAAAAATCAAGTCATAGACTACTTAGATTTCTTCGCTTGTCTCTTGTACAGCTGTTCAGGAGCATCTCTGGGGAGTGTCCAGCATTAGTCAGCCAGCAGACAGTTTCCATTGTGCAAAAGCACAGCCATAAGACTCAGTTTCGAAGACTCTAGAAATAGTCTCCATTCTTGTGGGTCATGAGTGATTTCTAAGGCATTCATGAGGCCCTCAGTATTGGAACAGTATACCAGAGTACTTTCCTTTCTGAAGAAAGGCACAAGCTGCTGGTGGCGCTTTTGATAAAAAGTAATTGTGACATCTTCTTCTAGAAGATTCTATTATTGGAGTCTTGATCCTAGTAATTCTGCCTTGTTCTTGGATGAGTCCAAATCACAAAAAGGTCATTTAGTTCTTCCTGTGTTAGTCTGTGTGGGGTTGATGATGCACCACAGTGAAAATCTGGATCACTGCCTGCTGATGGAACAGGAGAAGAACAGGTCGGCTCACCCTTGTCCTCCTCAGATGAATCAAGAGAATATTCTGCTGGAGGTTCTGGAATAGGAAGTCCCTCAGCATGTGGAACTGGTCTCAGTGCAGACAGAATTTGGATTGACTATTCTCAACTTCTTTTGCTTCATTATTCCACCAGAAAGAGGAGGAACCAAGCATAAGGAACAGTCTTTTATGTGGTTGCTTGACTCTCTCCACACCATGGGGATGCAAACGGCATTAATGGTCTTTTGCCATGTAACCACCGTGAAAGCTGTGTTGTACATGTAGCACAGCATATATGCAGGGCCCAAGGCTTCTTAGTCACCAGCCTTGCATCTGAAGTAAAGATGATAAAATTTCTTCACTTGAGAAGTGATACTTTTCTTCTGGTTGGCAAATGTCATTGCCCCACAAAAAATCAGAAATTGTCCACACTTTTAACACCCTTTGAGGCATTACTGTTCTCTATTGTGCCTAAATGGATAAAATAATAACTGTTCTATGGAACAGTAGCTTAAATTGTCTCACACAAAGTCTGAAATATTTTCAGTGCTCAACCTTTCTGACAGGGCTTTCTAGAGTGCACTACTGACATCAGCTTACTTCAGCAGCCACCTGGCAGTAGTATTGCACTGCATCAGAAAATGATGCAATCAACTCTGGATGATGTGTGCATGATGGTTTTATGCAATGCGATGCAATATTACATCATTCTAGGCTGATTTAGGATGTTGTTGCAGTCCTACTGGATAAATTTACATGGTGAAACATAAAATGAATTATATGAAATATCTTCAAAACAAGAGCTAATGAAAAATTTTTAGGGTTATATTCATGTTCAGCACACCATGATACTACAGATTAGGGCCTTTTTAAGTCAGTAACAATCTCAACGTTGACCAGCATTTCCAATTGAGATCAAATTTACCATTTGTAATAGGTGTACATAATCTATATTTGTTGAATTTTGAAAGTATAAGGAAGAGAGAAGAGAAAGGAAGGAAGAAGGAAAACAAGTAAAAGTTAAAGAACAATAAATTATATATTTGAACAAATATCTCTTGGGAATTTAATTCTAGTAAGCATATAGATATTTTAATATCAGCTTAGAAATGTATTACCTACATAAAAACCCCAGTAATCTTAAATTACACATCCTGATACAATTGATTTACTACAATAAATATATTGGTTTTTCATTATATATAAGAGTTACCAAATTCTCTGGGAAAGACCCAATGTTTGCATCCTTTAATATATTTAACTTTGATTTCACACCCTAAGGTTTGCATTATTATTCAATAATTACAATATTTCATATATAGTTTCAATACCATAAGGAGGTAGAATTGATGTGCTAAATCAAACAATTTCTTAAGAAGAATTTCACTCTACATGCATAACTTTTCATTAATCTACTAAGATATGATGGGAATGGTTAATGTTTTACTTTCTTGAATAATGATTAATGTACCTATTTAAGGAATATTATTTTTTTCAATATCAGTAGTAATATACTTTAATTTGGTCTAGTTGTACTCTGAAGTCACTCATTAAATGTACTGTATTCTCTAACAGACAAAGAAATTCACATTCCCTGAATACAAAGTCCTGGCTGATGTGTTTTGTTATGTTTTGTTTTTCCTCTTCCACTTATGATTTGTCTCTCTTTAAGTCTGGGCTGCCAGAAGAGACAGGTGGTGCACGAAGGTTACTTAAAACAGTGCCAATTTTAGTTCCACAGCAAACTTGGGTCAAATTGAGTGGAAAGTGATGCCAGGATAGAAAAGACAGAAATTAGAGAGTTACAAATGAGCATGATCTTTTCCCACACTTTGGGTACATTTTAGCATTTTTCTCTTGTGCTTCCGGAAAAAACAAGAGACTTCTGAAACATAGATTGACAAATTTGTACAATTGGTATACCCTGTGAGAAGTACTGCAAAAGAGCAGCTCATTTAGTCTTCGTAACATTGTGGTCAGTAGTTATTATACACACTTTGTAGGTGAGAGTTATGAGACTTAGAGTAGTGCAGTGACCTACTCAAGGTCACATATAGCTAAAAACTGATAATGCTCAGATATAAGTAGATCAGTGGTAGATCAGGTTTTTCTCAACAAGGGACAGTTTTTCCCTCCAAGGGCTTTGATAATGTCTGGAGACATTCTTTTTTTAATTTCCACAAGTGAAACAGGAGTACTACTGGTATCTGGTACACAGAGGCCAGGAGTACTGCTAAACATCTTATAATATACCATATAGCCTTCATAACAAATAGTGACTTAAGAGACCAATAGTGTTGGGTTTAGAGAACCCTGAAATGGAGATACTCAAATTTTGGGCTCAGTGTTCCCACTGCATCACACTTTTCTCATCTGAGGTGCATAATAAACTTACGAATTTTATACTATGAATTTTATACTATGTAGGGTACAATAGAGGGATGATCTCATCTAGGATTCAAAACAGAAAGTATAAAATGGAGAACTATTACAGTATAGCACATTTAATACATCTTTAGTTCCAGCCAGCTGTCTGAGGATAAATGGAGTTGAGTACTCCAGACTCAGTCCTTGCCTTCAAGAAGGCAGCCCATGTATGCTTGTGTGCATGTGATATATATGCATATATAATGTGCTTGTATAGCTATAGTTACATGGAAAATAAATATATAGGTAGTATGCTGAGTGCAAGTATGGAGTAGCTAATTAATAGTAAATGTGTGCCATTTTAGCCAAGAAAATAAAAATATAATAAACTAGTATGAAACCATTATTTCTTATGTTAAAATAAAAAAATATGACAGTTTTTTAAAAAAGTAAATTCACTGTGTGACAAGGATGCCTATGCAATAGATCAATTATCACCTACAGTTTGTAATGAATAAACTGCATTTCAGAAAACTTAATAACTTTCCCCAAAATCACATACAAAGTTGTAGAACTAATAAGAACTCAGACACCTCACTCCAGAATCTGCTACAGGTTACAAGAATTCATGGGAAAAGTACTGCTGTGACAAGATTTCACTGACTTAAGGTGGGCTTAGGAAGTAAAGACTTAAATTCAAGTTTAAAAGAGGAAGACGGAACTTCAGATAAAAAAGAAAACTTAGGAAATAGAAAGGTGCTAGTTGTATTTGGAAGAAACTGGCTAGGCTGGAGATTATGTAAAGATATTATAGGAGAGGGGCCTCCCCGTGGTGCGGCGGTTAAGCGCTGCGCTGTGGAGCTGTCCCAGCGGTGACGCAAGTTCGACGCCTGGCCGGGGAGATCCCACATGGTGCGGCAGACCTCTCCTGCCTCGCCCGCTGCTTCCCTCAGCAGTGTACTTCTGATCTGCCTGTTCTGCTCCCCGCTCTGTCTCTGGTGAACCCTCTCACCGCCCCGCACCTCTGGCCTGCACCCCAGCTTGTATGTACAAATAAAATAAATCTTTAAAAGAAAAAAAACAAAAAACATTTTAAAAAAGGATATTATAGGAGATATAATTGCAGAAGGGCCAAAGGCATGTAGCAAATGCATATCAGGTGACTTCACTGTTACGTCAGTATATTTTACCTTGTCCTAATTTTACAATAACACAGAAGTTCTGTATCTTTTCCTATTCATTCTTTAACAAGTCTGATCTTTCTCTATGAGTGCTCTAGACCAGAGATTCTCAATTTTTAGCATGCTCAGAAGTCAGGAAAAAGTGTGTTCATGTACATAGCCCAGGGAGGAATCACAGAATCACCAGCAGAGATTCTGATGCAGTAGGCTCAAGATAGTGCCTAAGGGTTTGAATTTGGGTGACAAACCAAGATGAAGCATGCCACCATCTAGTGCATCACACCTCTTAAATCCCACCTGCTATGAAATGTTATTCTATAAAGAATTCTTCCTCTACCCAAATTGGGTTCCATGAGGCCAGAGACTGTTGAAATCATCATTACATACCACTGGTCAACAAATTTTTACAAAAGTCATATAACCGAAATAAAATTAGTCATTTCCTATCAGTTTGTATGTGCTCAACATGAATATGACAGTCAAATTCCAATTTTGTCTCTAGTTTTTTTTAATCTGCAATAAATTGATCTTTACATCACAAAATGCATGCCAGTCACTGGGCAACAAATTTTTACAAAAGTTGTGTTACTGAAATAAAATTAATCATTTCCTATCAATTTTCATGTGCTCAACACAAATATGACAGTAAAATTCTAATTTTGGCTCTAGGTTTTTTTGTAATCTGCAATAAATGGATGTTTACATCACAAAATACATGCCAATAATAATAGGCCTAAGGTTAATACCTGTAAAAAATCAAGTCATAGATTGCTTCTTAGATTTCTTCACTTGTCTCTTGTACAGCTGTTCAGGAGGATCTCTGGGGAGTGTCCAGCAGTAGTGAGCCAGCATTGTAGTGGATCATTTCCCTGATATCTTTGTTCCACTGATGTGGTATCTTGATGAAAATGTTTGCCATGTTCATCACTAACCATACCACAGTTTTCAGGGAAGAAATCCAGATGGGAATGAAGGAAGTGGACCTTTAGAAACATATCGCAGCCAAGTTTCCATACTGCATCAGCATGTCTTCTACTAGTTTCTTGTAGTTTTCTGCCCTAACATTCCCAAGAAATTTTGTAGGCACTAGGAGAAAAGCATTCCATGCTTGTTTTTCATCACCCTGCAGCAAGTTGTTGAACCGGTCATCTCAATGCAGATGGAATGCTTGGGTAGACTATCCTCGACTTCTTTTGCTTTGTTATTCTGCCAGAAAGAGGAGGAACCAAGCAGAAGTAATAATCTTTGATGTGGTTGCTTGGCTCTCTCCACACCATGGGGACTGCAAACGGCATTGATGTCTTTGGTCATTTAACCACTGCGAAAGCTGTGTTGTACATGTAGCACAGCATATATGCAGGGCCCAAGGCTTGCCTTGGTCACCAACCTTGCATCCGAAGTCAAGATGATAAGCCTTCTTCACTTGAGAAGTGATACTTTTGTTCTGGTTGGCAAATGTCACTTCCCCACAAATAGAGCAGAAATTGTCCACGCTATTAACACACTTTTGAGGCATTACTGTTCTCTATTGTGCCTAAATGGATAAAATAATAACAGTTCTACGGAACAGTAGCTTAAATTGTCTCACACAAAGTCTGAAATATTTTCAGTGTTCAACCTTTCCTACAGGGCTTTCTAGAGTGCACTACTGACATCAGCTTACTTCAGCAGCCACCTGGCAGTAGTATTGCATTGCATCAGAAAATGATGCCATCAACTCTGGATGATGTGTGCATGATGGTAGTATGCAATTCGATGCAATGTTACATCATTCTAGGCTGATTTAGAATGTTGTTGCAGTCCTACTGGATAAATTTACATGGTGAAACATAAAATGAATTATATGAAATATCTTCAAAACGAGAGCTAATAAAAATTTTTCAGGGTTATATTCATGTTCAGCACACCATGATACTACAGATTAGGGCCTTTTTAAGTCAGTTATGATCTCACTGTTGACCAGCGTACTTAGTGCCTAACACAATGTCCACTAGAAGAAAAGTATAAATACATATATGTTGTAATAATGCATTTTGCCCCAGGAGTCTCCTCCCCGGTGCTTACAAACATGCTAAGGTTTCCCTGTAAACAGTAATTCTCTTGCTATCACTACCATTAGAAGCTCCTGAACTGAATCATGCTAAGATCAAGTTTCTATTGCCAGAAAATTAGTTACAAAAATTAATGGATTTTAGCATTTTTGATTTGAAAATTGAAATATGTGTATGAACCTGCAGAACTCATGGTTCCACCATCTAGTAACTAGGTATATTGGACAAATTACACAAACTCCTTGTGCTTTCGTTTCCTTACCCACAAAATGAGGATATGGCTAATTCAGAGGGTTATTGTAAGTAAAGATAGTGTTATAAATAAGTGTTTGACATGGTACAAGTGTTCAGCATAAAATACGTGCTCTGTAAGAATAAGTTGCTATACTATTTTCTTTAGTTTCTGATATTAAGTAGGTAAAAAATGACAATAAATAACTGCCTAAAGAGGTTGGGTTGGCAGGGAAAGAACTGTAGTTTTATGTACAATTATACATCAATGTCTAATTGCAACTAGAACATAAGGATGATGTTTGTCAAGATTCAAGAGCTGGAGTGGATCAGGTGAAAAGTTTAGGCAATCAGAAAGTCAGAGTAGAACAGAAAATAAAGAGTGCTTTCAAACTTTGAAACATGAATAGTAATAAGAAGGAAAAAAACGAAGGAAGATTCAAAATACTATCACAGCAAACAGAATTAACATACCAATGTTAAAGACAAGAAAATAAATTTTAAATATATCTTAAAAGGACAAAATATTCTGTTTCCATAACATTTCTCAGCTTGGAATTTCAGGATCAAATATATATGAAGTATCACCTTTAGGACATTCATATGCTCATGAATCATTTCTTTGACACATGGGTAACTAAATTTTTTAATGTTATTTTCATTTTTACATGTAAAGAACTGAACTTTAACTTAGAGGTCAAATAAAATAACTAGTAATTGCTGAAGTCAAAATTCAAACTCATATATGGTTCTTAATCTAGATATTTGACTACTTCCTGTGGCTACAGGGGAAAAAATTGATATTCCAGAAGTGATATAAGACAAATGACTGGGACCGTAATTTTATATTCATACATCTGCTTCCTGGAAAAAACTTCTCAGAGGGTAATCTGTATCTGTAATTTTCTTGCCTTATTTATTTCTATTTTTTTTCTTTTTTCTTAAAATCTTTAGCATGAGGGAGTAGCTAAGACCTATATGCCTTACTCTAGATCCTCCCACCACCATTCCTTATATCTCCTTTACCCTTTCTCATTTCTCCCTCTCTTAATCTCAAAATCTCACGCTATTTATTATGATCACTAATTTTTATAAGTATTTTACTTTATCAAGAAGAAAAAACAGTTGAATGTGTATTCATAAAGACCAAAATAGAAAAGTGATTCACAAGTAAAGTACACCCAACTATGACCATTTAAGTCCAATGAGTGAAATAAGAAATTATAAATATCCCTTGGATATGGAAACTATTTATTTTTTAAAATATATTTTTAATGTTATTTATGTCTTTTACATTTTGTATTCCACTTGGGTAACCCACCACCAATTCACCCATGATCCATCTCTGTGGTCCCTTGTGTTCTTTTCTACTCCATTTTGTGCCCTTATCTTCCCCCCTCCACCCCGACCCGCTGAGTGTCTCTCTCCTATTTGAGATATGGAAACTATTTATGTTCTTGACAAAGGTAATTAAGTCAAATGATAGAGAGATAACTCAGAATGGATTGGAACAAAGAATAAGTGGGGGATTTAAAAGTAGAGACTGTATATAGACAACTCTTTCCTCATGAAGTATATTTATGCTTAGTTTTAAGTATATGTACCACATCTTTTTAATGCAGTTATCTGTCATTGGGTACTTAAGTTGTTTCCATAACTTGTCTATTGTAAATTATTCTGCAATGAATATAGGAGTGCACATATCCACTTGATTAGTGTTTTCTCATTCTTTGGATAAATGCAAAGGAACAGAACTTCAGGAGAATATAGTAGATCTATTTTTAATATTTGGAGAAATCTCCATACTGTTTTCCACAGGGCCTAGATCAGTCTGCATTCCTACCAACAGACATTCCTGAAGCCAATGTCTTGAAGTGTTTGGCCTATGCTTTCTTCTATGTATTTAATGGATTCTGGTCTTTTATTCAAGTGTTTAATCTATTTTGAGTTAATTATTTTTATATCAGTGAGAGTGGTCTGGTTTCATTTTTTTTGCATGTGGCTGACTAGTCTTCCTGACATTTATAGAAGAGATTTTCCTTTCTCCATTGTATACTCTTGAGAGAAAACTAATGCAGTCATAGTGAAACCAACTTAAAATTCATGATTTTTTTTGAAGAGATGAGATAACAGACACAATTTTCTTTTCTGGCTGGTGGCAACCACTGTTGCATTATGGTATATTCCTTCAAAAAAAAAAAAATCTGTTGCAGATTGCGTAGCTGACTGAGTTTCCAGAGGATATTTATCCTTCCATAGCAGCCATACCAGGGCTATGCTTCCCTGATACTTTTCCCAGGCATGACTGACAATGTGGGAATACTAGTGTCAGGACATTTTTATCCAACATGAAACTCCTCTAGGGAAGGAAACCTGTTCTAAAGATTCCTCATCTTCATAACCTAGGTTTTCAGCTTTCCTGCAGTCTGAAACCCTTCCTATTCAGTCCTTTCTTTCCCTCTCTCCTTTCATCAATGACACATCTGCAGTTAGAAAACAGAAAACCATTGATGTGAATAGTTAAAAATATTCATTTACTGCTATGCCCAGGGCCATATGAACGGGAAATCATCTGTGGTAGTGCATGTCCAATGTCTTTGCCAACTGGTCAGGAGCCTAGAAGGAATAAGATTAAAATAAGAAACAAAACAGTATGGGCTAGAGGCATATGGATGGGCATTTGAGAGTGATCACAAACAGTGATGATTTTATCATATATTAAAACTCACCAGATGCATCTACCACATAAGAGGCACTGAATAACTGGGAAGATAATTGACTTGACCAGTAAATGTTAATCAGTCTTCATCTTTGGTCACGCCAGAAATGGCATAATGTACATACGAACAGAATGGTCATAGTGGCATAAATAGAGGTTATTCACAAGCCCATTTGCCAAGGCCAATCCAGATATTGCTGTCCTTCAATGCTCAATATGTCAGCAACAAAGACCAATATTGAGCCACTAATCTCATGCTATTCCTTAAGAAAACCAACTGGCTACTTGATAGAAAGTTAACTCCACTGGTCACTTTCATTCTTAAAGTACCAGTTGTTTGTTCTCTCGTAGAGAGATACCTCTTCTAGGTGTGGATTTGCCTTGTTTGTCTATAAAATCTCAGAACCACTATCCATGAGTTTTGGAGATGCCTGATCCCGACTTCTACATGATGTAGCATCTAACCAAAGAACCACATTATGGCAAGGAATATTCCAGAGTGGGCCTGTAAGTCTGGGACTCACTGGTGATATCACATACTGTAACATCCAGAAGCAGCTGGTCTCCTCTAATATAGCAACAGCCTACCCAAGGCAATGCTAAAGTATAAGTTTGGAAGCAGTAATCTTCAAGAATGTGGTGTCATTTAGGGTTTAGAATGTTCTAAGTCAGAAAACTGTATATGGGGCTGTTCTTCCCAAAAAACAAGAATTCATTGATGTAAGAACTGAGGAGTGCTATCTAGAATGGCTCCTCTTACAATCATTTCCAATCACATACTTAGGAATTATGTTTCTATTCCTGCAACTGTGGTTTCTATAGGGATAGAAGACAAGTGTCCAAAAGGGTGTACTTTTAGGGCACAGCAAAGTATACAGTAGACTACATGCAACAGTTATTAATGTGGATCTTGGGTTCTTAGGGGTCAAGGAGGCAAGGAGAGACATCACCATATTAGCAGAAAAATTAACCCTGATTAGTAAGAAGTGGGGGAGCTTGTACATAATGATAATGCCTTCGTTTACCCAGGTTTCCATAAGATGATACCATAGATTGGAGGCTTAAAAAAATAGACATTCACTTCTCATAGTTCTGAAGGTGGAAAGTCTGAGATTAGAGTGCCAACTTGGTTGAGCTCTGGTAAGTGGTCTTTGCCTGGTATGCAAATGGCTGCCTACTATGTACAAATATAAATATTTCCTCTCCTTTCATTGATGCATGCACATGGAGAGATCTCTCATTTTAAGCTCTTATCTATTAAATTAAGAGTCCACACTCATGACCTTATTTAACTTTAATTACCTCCTTAAAGCTCTGTGATCAAACACAGCTATGTTGGGCATTAGGGTTTCCACATCTGAATTTGGGGAATGCAATGTAATTTAAAGCAGATGATAAAGAAGAATATATAAGAAATATAGTTGAATCACTTGACTGCACTTTGAAACCTAGTTATAACTGAAAAGGACAGACCTCCCTGGTGGTGCAGGGGTTAACATCTCAGCATTATCAAGCAATCACCAGCCACTGAGGCCTGAGTTAGATCCCTGGCCAGGGAGCTTCTCACATGGCACAGCAGACCTCTCCTGCCTCGCCTGCTGCTCTCCTCAGCAGTGTACTTCAGTAGATCTGCCTGTTCTGTTCCCCACTCTGTCTCTGGTGAATCCGCTCATCTCCCAACACCTCTGGCCTACACCCCAGTTCTTGTATGCATAAATAAGTAAATCTTTAAAAAAATAAATAACTGAAAAGAACACATGCAATAAGTGTAGACTTGGGCAGTTAAGGATAGCTAACTTTTAAGCAATTGATTCTATGGTATAGAAAATATGATAAAATATTAAAGCTTGATGGAATATGATTTTGGGGGTAACACCTTAAGAGAATATATCTATATTCATTTCTTTATCTATCTAGTTATAATATATTGACATTAACATTTTAAATTAGGTTTGCAGGAAATGTCTTACTTATTTTAATTGAATTGTATTCAATAGAGGTCAATGAATAGCCCTCAATCTGGTCTACTACTAGGGAATTATAATTCAGTTATTTCTGATATTCCTTCTTATGTATAGGGTTATGTAAAATGTCACAATAGAAATAGAAAAAAATAACATCAGTCTACAAATTCCCTTTAATATTTGTCTTTATAATCATTTTTAATATTCCTAAAATGTGATCCCAGATATCTCTCAGGTTTCACACAGTAAACATAAACAATTAACAATAGAGATCTGATTCTGAATGTATAGGTTTATTACAACATGGGATATTAATAATATGGCATGGCAAGTCAAGATCAAAACAAAATCAATCATTTTATGGGTCATTCCCATAGATCTTTAGCATTTGCACAAGGACATATACTGCTATCCAGAGTTTGGGCAATATTGATTTTTTTCCTTCTAAAATGTTTATTGATTTAGATATTTTATACCGCATAAAGAATTAATGTGTGAGTTGAGTATATTGTCTCTAAAATACTCAATTTCTTAAAAGCCACAACTGCTAAAAATACACAGTAAATATACTTGTCATACCAAATAATATTAGGGAAAATAAAGGATATTTGAGTATAACAAATTGCAAAACTTTGATTTCATTTAAAGTAATAAATAACTTTTCAATCTATGAAAAGGCTTGTACCCATCAAATTTGCACTTTGGGAAGAAAATAGCTGTCTTAAATTAAACCTATAAATTCCTAAACTCATATTATTTTTCCTTCTGAATGTTAAGCCAAAGCATCAGAAATTCTGAATTTGTAGTAGGAGAGCAACAATGTTATGTAGCAGATGTGTATTGCTGTCCATAGATTAAAGTTTGCAGATGTCTTATTTAGTCACTTTAATCTAGTTAAATTCATTGGAGGTTAAAGGTTCATTTGGCCTGTTAGAAAATCAGAGGTCAATTAAATTTGAGTTTTCTTCTACTCCAGAAAGTCAAGTAAAATAGAGTCTCATACAGTGAATTTGAGGATATTCTTTCTGCTCCTGATGTTTATCATGGAGATTTTCATTTGTTCTAGTGAGTAGAGTCTCTTGATGTCTTTTCACTGTCCTAGTAGGAAGAAGGATACAGAGGTGGATGTTGGATATTTCCCAGTTTGAATGGGGTGGGAAACAAAAACATTTCAACCATTTTGCCCCAAATCAGTTTGTGGGATGTGTTACATTGTTCTACCACAAAGAATAGGTATGATGACAATTTTTGACAGTTTAAAATCAAGCATCTCTTTCAAGTCATTCTATCTTCTGTGAACGACACAAAGGTACCAGCAATTAAGGAAACATTTTATTCTGGTCATTGCAATATGGAAAATGTTCATGAATGAAGAATAGCTTTACATAGTCAAGTGAACAAAAAAATATCAGTCGGTCATAAAGTCAGGAAGGGTATAATCTGAATCACTGAAGCTGGGCCGGACTTTTATTTTTTTTGGAATATGAGAGAACAAGATCATTTGTGGTTAACTGAGCCATTTTCTGGAACATAGCAGGGTGAAGTGATTGTTTCAGAAAACAAAATGGAGAGATGATTTATTAACTGTTTTCTAGAAGCACATCATTGCTAGGTAAAGACTAATACTGTTACTGCTTTCTTCATAATAATGAGATCAAGCTATGAAAAAGATAATAGATACCCTATGTTTCTGTACTTCCTGAATTTCTTGAAGTCTTTATTAAACTACTCAACTAACAGATCTTTCTTTCTGTAAGGGTACTTTATCTTTCAAGAAGAACATAAAAAAATTAAAAGGCATTTATGTAGAGAGAATCCCTATTGTCACAAAACGTGGACTCTAAGACTAAATGAAAAGTATAGTAAAGGAGTGTAGTATAACATAAATAAGAACAAGACTTTTTAAAAGAATGGAAACATTTGTGCAAAGATACACTTAAGAAAGTTGAAAGGAAGAAACAAGGGTAGAGAACAGGGACTAGTCAACTGTTATGACAGTTTTCCTTTGGTTTCATGCTCATCCATGTTAAGTAATCCTATTAACTTATTAACAATTTCTTTGCTAAATATGCAAAAAAAGAGCAAAAATAATGCATAAGTCAGTGTACACTTCTGAAGAGAATAAAAAGAAGGACCTAGAGATATTGCATCTTAATTATTTTAAAACTTAAAAATCATTCAAACCACTTCTTGTGGGGTATGGATTCTTGGTCAGCTGACATAATTCTCACGTCTCAAATTTTAGAGTAGAATTTCTTGCAAATAACTTTCTGGCCCTCTTCCTAATTACACAAATGTAAACACCTGCCATTATATTGAGGTTAATTAGAAATTAGCTAAACAAATCAATTTGGCTTCCCTCCTGTGCTCATAATATTTTTTTCAAAATCAGCAGAAATACTTAGTTGCTGATAGTAAATCCAAAACGATGTATCTCAGTAGAGGTGATGATCAACTAGAATTAATCTACCACTAAAGACATCCCATCACAGATTTGGGCAAATTATAGAACTTTCCAAGATTCACTTTCCTTGGGGAGATTTCATTAGTTACACATAAAAGAGGAGATCCTTAAAAATGGTATCACAATTTCATACATGCTAAATAGTGAAGACATATATAAAATCTACAATAAATATGGCACTTGACCTTATAAAGGGACTAATGTTTGCTTATGGAAGGGCATAATGAAGAGATTGCAGTTTGTAAATTATTGCAACATCATAGAAGAGTTATGTGAAATCTGAGAGAAAGTTGTAACACTAGCTGTGACTGTGTGTGGCTGATAAAAGTGCTTTGAGGTCACTTGTAGATGTGTGTGCATTATTTGTATTTTTATGTGGCATTCGTCAGTTGCATGCTGTTTTCTGCACTCACCTAGATCGGAGATTATTACACATTTTCTTAAAGGATCAGATAATAAATATTTTCAGCATTGGAAGCCATACAGACCCTATTACACTCAGAAAGACTTCAAAAAGGAGCACATCCATGCTCCCATAAAACCTTATTTACAAAAGTAGGCAATGGGCTAGAGTTTACCCATTCTTCACAAAGTTTTTCATGCAAGAAATCATGCATAAGCAAACATAAATTTGTGTTAAGCTCAAATCTTTCTTAAGTTATCAAATGTATTAGAATGAATGCATAATCATTATAACAGAGCTAACTGTAACTCGGAATTTTCTCACTGAGGTTTCCCTAAGAATGCTGAATTTCCAGCTCATCTGGGCTGCCTGTTTTCTGAGATATTACTTGAGTCTTTGAGAAGGCCTAGTGTTAAGACTGAGAAGTAAAGTTACTTGCGTGGAAAACGGTCCTCACTGTCATAGGAACTGTCCTCTGCTGTCAGAGGCTGAAGAGACATGGGATGTGGCATCAAAAGCATGTTTGCCACTTGTATGTCTAACTCACTGCTGTATATTCAGTGCCTAGAATGCATCAGACACTCAAATTAACGACTTACCTTGGCAAGGGGCTCCACTACCAGAGAAAACCAGGAATGAAGCCAGTTCTTAATTGAAACCTTTATCCTGCATGGTCAGACAATAATGTCCCCCAAAGTGCCTCATTTTCATGGTTACAAGAACGCAGAATACTCAGTTTCTTCCATTTCTTTTTTGTATCTCCCCGTATCTTACAATCCCTCTTTCATTTAGTAAAAGTGTGCATAGTTTATTTCCAACAACTACATTTTCAGTTGCATGATTATACCTTTCAGGCCCTCACATTAAATACATTTTACATTAATTTTACATTAATTTTTCTTAATCTAATAAATTTATCTGCTTCAACATAGAGGACTTCATATCTAATTAGTAGTACTGAACAGTGCTGCTGACCTGTAAGTGGTAATGTGCCTTTCTCAGTAGCTATAACAGATATTCCAAGAGAAAATTATATATCGCTGGCATTTTGCTTAAAAAGCATTATGTAGATGGAATTGTGTCCTTCTAAAATTTATATATTTAAGCCCTAACCCCCAATGTGACTATTTGGAGATAGGATTTTTAAGGAGGTAATTAAGGTTAAATGAGTTAATAAAGGTGGGCACTAATCTGATAGGGCTGGGGTCCTTAAGAAAGAAAAGCAGACAAAGAGCCCTCACTCCTCACACATGCACAGACTAAAGGGCATGTGAGGATATGTTAAGAAGATAGTCATCTATAAATCAGGAAGAAAAATCTCACCAGAAATTAACCCTGTTGGAATCTTGATCTTGAACTCTTGACCTCCAAAACTAAAAAGATCTGTTTTTTAAAAACATTCAGATTGTGATATTTTTTTATTACAGCCTCAACCTGATCATACTAATAAAGGGGCATTTGGCATCAGAGAGAATAAAACAGGTAAGAAAAATTCCCAAAATAATAAAACACCTTAACATTAAGAGCTGTCAGAAGCAACTATGAACCCAAGCAAAACAATTCAATAAACATTTATTAAGCCCTGAATCTAGCAGACATTGTTGACTATTTAATCAATAGTCATTGCCTATCTCCACATCTCCACTACCACTTTTGATTTATTTCTAGCATAACAGACCTTCAACTAGAGAAATACAGAATTAGAAAAAAATGTGAAAGTTTAAAAATGTTTGTTGTTTTCATTCTGTGACTTTCAACAAGGGACTATGCAACACAGAGAAATGTAACCTAATGAAGTTTAGGATAAAAGGAAGAAAATGAAACCTTGAGAAGAAAGATGCTTCCTATATGTAACAGGCAATAGAAGTAGACAGTCCTTTCATATAGTGCAGGGGTTATAAAACTAATTTTTCTAAACTGGAGTGAAGTTAGCATCTTCAGGGAATTAGGAAGAAAACAATCTTACAGAAAATATAATTGCTGAGAGACCCACAACTAGGGTTCTCTCATTGAGTACCCTCTACCAGTCAGAATAAACAAACTCGGTTAGGAAGAAAATATGATTAGTGGTTATTTCTTGGACTCGAGGTAAGTCCATTAAACCAAAGGTAAGATGTGGGAAAAACATTGAATTCAGTGTCGTTTAGACGCTGGTTGTGGTTCTAACAAATAAATATAGAGAAGACTTAATTTTTGAGGCGATAAAAAGAAACTTAATGAATATACAAGAACTGGTGAAGTTTCAAATCAAAGGCACCGACAGGAAGCAGACCCTAAAGCACAGTGGATGGAGGAAGGGACTGCATAGGTGGTGGACACAGGAGACAATGGAGCAGGAGCCTCTTCTGTAAGGACAGAACTAACTTCTGGAATAACCAATAGAAAAGTCTATTCCACTGGCAGGCAGAGGCTCTGAACTACTTTTATTTGGCAGAGGATATATGCTTTGAAAAAAAAACTGCAATTTCTATTGTGCTATTTTTGCAAGTAGGTGCCATTCTCACTGTGTTTTTATTCCACTATTTTGTGTCCTGTTATGATATTGGATAGTTCCAGGTCACAAGGTGATCTATTGAGAATAATGTGCTGGTCTAAGATGCCTTTCCTTGGACCAAGGTTTCAGGTATTTTTGTTTTGTTCTTGTCCATTAGAGAAACAACTTATTATATGCCATAATCAAGGCTACTATTTAAGTGAAAGGAATAGACTCTTTGTAAAAGATCATTTGTTAAAATTGTGATAAAATACATATAGCATAAAGTTTAACCCTTTTAAAGTATACAGTTCTCTAGCATTCAAAATGCTGTGCAACCATCACCACTATCAAGTCCCAAAGTATGTTCATCACCACAAAAGGAAACTGCATACCTATTAGACAGCTGCTTTCCATTCTCCCTCCACTACCACACTTTCTATCTCTATGAATTTGCCTATCCTGAACATTTCAGAATTGCCCTTTATTGTTTCCTTTTCCCCTAAGATCTGTTTAGAAAAGGAATAAAAAAATTAACATGATATAAAAAATAAAGACAATTTTAGATGAGAATTCATTTCCAAAGCAAGCTAATCTCATTCATTAAATGTTTTGCACCAGAACTATCCAGTATATAAAAATAGTCTATTTATGAAATTATTTTCACCTTTTCTCATTCAATATCATTATCATAATATTTTATGATATTACACATACCAAATTATCACTTGATTTTAACTTTTTCCTGTGTAACCATAAATGAAACATGATAGAACATTCTTTACATATGGGCAGAGAGGCCCTCTGGCATGTTCTAATTCATTCTGTCTGATGACCAGTCAGTGCTGAACAATCAGAAAGTTCCCATAGAAAGAAAACACTACCAGGCCTTTCAAAAGAGGCTCTAGTTCAAAAGAAGATAGATTCTCTCAAGACAGAGATGGCCATTTTTACTGATAATTACTTAAAGAAAAAGAAAAAGAAAATACATTAGAAATATACAATTTGTGGTCTCAATCAAAAAAGACTATGCCATTCTGAATTACAAACAAGTAATATAAAAGTACAAAAATGGAAATTTTTGACTTTATCAGAAAGTTTAATAGAATTTAAAATATAATTACTGTATAAAAATAACGAGGCAGTTGATAGTGCAGAAAATTAAATCACTAAGTTACTCTCAAGAAATTTTCTCAAAATTCTAAGAAAAGGTGGTAAATTTTTAAAAATAAAAAAGTTGAGATTCTTAGGTCAGATTCAGGAAATCTTCAACAGTATCTAATAAAAATAATAGGATAAATCACTTTGTGTAAATAAGATTTAATCTAAAAAAACTGAGTGTAAGCACTTCTAGAAATAGTTAATGAAAAGCACTGATATGTATCCTGGTGAAACTTTCGAAGATTAACCATGAGTAATTTTATGAATGCATGCATTTACTTCTTATTCAAGCCACCCCGTTGTCAAAATCCCTACCTTTTTTTTCCTTTAGTTCTCCATATCAATCATATCAGCCCCTAAGCTTAATTTATCTGACAATTCCAGATCAAGGTGCCTTCTTAGTATTTTCTATTGTCATAATTTTTGTTAAAATCATATCACATTAAGTTTTATTTATATATCCACATATTTTTATGTATTCACCTCTTTAGTGTTTATTTCCCTACTAAGCTTTATACCTTTATTTTTATGTGTACTTTACCACGTTAGCCTGTTGACTAGACTATGCCCAATTAACTATATTTTTAAAAATATATATTAAATCAAGAAAGCATAAGTTGGAGAACACAGTGTTATATTTGTGGATTAAAGGAACAGAGGTATGAGAAAGCAATGGTGATCAAAAGATTATACTTTATCTTTAACAACTGAGAGTGAAAAAAAATTACCAGTTTGTTACTGAAGAAAACCTGCATTCATAAGTCCCTCCCATTGTAAGAGGGTTGTCCTCAGGAAAGGGGAGTGTCCCAGGACCCCACCCCCACCTCAAGCCAGAGAGATCCAAGACACCTAGGACTACAAATCCCAGAATGCCATCATCACCAAAGGAAGGATGCTGAGGACTGAGGGTGGAGTTAAGAAACGGTTTTGGGATTTAAAAACTATACCGTGAGCTTGGAGAGGAGCAATTGCTCATGGTTGTGGATTGCCAGGTTTTCTAGTGTGCCATTAAGATTTCAGCTCAGCGGAACTGGTAGGACACATTCACCAATTAATTCTTTATCTTTTCCCCCTTCCCTTTTTGTAAATAAACCCTTTTATTACTTTTATTGTGTGTGTTTGCAGTTGAGTCTTTTAAGTAAGTCCCTTTTAAGCGCACGGGTGAGAACCCACAAGCAGGCACCCTGTATCGGGGCTGCCTGTACCACCATGACATGGAGATTCACGAGTTTCCAGTGCTTCACTTTAAAGTATGGAGAGAAATTCAAGGGTCACCAGGCATTTAAAGGGAGGCTTTGACTATGAAAGATTAAGATTAAGATGAGAAGAATCAGTTAATGGAAACTTAGAAAAAACTAATACAGCAAGAAGAGCAATTTAAAAATAAGTAAATGATATTTAAAGGTATTTAAAAAGTGTTTATAGTTCTATAAAGTGACACTGTAAAACCATAGCAAACATTTATTGAAAACTAAAACTATTACAATAAATAAAAAAATCAAGAATTATGGAATAAATTGAAATTAAGAAACGTGACCAGATCGAATGAGAAAAAATTTTGAAAAAGAAAAAAATAAAGAGTATAGACTAGAAAGTTATGGTTTAGCCTGAAAAATCCAACATCTGAATGAATGTAACACCCAAGAAACCATGAAGTAAACCAGGTGTCAAAAATTATCAAAGAAATATAAGGAACACTTTCCAGAACCCAGACACAGTTTCAACTTTCACACTGATGTCAGGCACAATGAATGAAGTGACCCAAGAAAAGCTTTTGTATCATGAACTTATAGAAAACTGCAAACTAAAGATTGAAAAAGTTATTGTGTGAGGATATGACTTCGTAGCTGAAAGATTAGGAATTAGAATTACACAAGACTTCTCATTGTCAGAATCTCAAATACATGATAACTATTCCCAAATCTTTTAGATAAAATTCTAATCCTTATTATCCATCCAGTAAACCTATTTATCCAGTGTGAGGATAAAATATGCACATTTTTGATTTGCAAGATGTGCAAAATTTACTTCCCATAACTTTTTTTCTGGTTAAAAGAGGTGCCTCATTTTTTTGAAGTATTTTGAATGCGGAAGAGATCAGAGTTTGGAAATAGACTATCAAACAAGAGTAAAAAGGTGAAGAGTAGCCCCATGGGTGGAGAAGGTATACCCTATGCAGTTTCTGTGATTTAGCCTTAAGTAATCAGTCCCTAGTGGAGAGACTACAGAGTGGTGTCTCCAAAGGGATGACATCAAAGAAAATCTGACATCTTTTTAAAAATAAGAGGATTTTTAAATAATTTTTTAAAAAATGCTGTTAATACCAAATAGAGATATTGTTACTTGCAGGAGAATGAAAAATTTGTAAAAGAAATGTAAATTTTCTGTTATGGATAGGATTCACAGAGTCATAGTATAGTCCTTGAACATTGTTCCTACCAACAGTTATAAGTTTGCTATATTAAAGGAATGAAGGAATACAAAGGAGAAAGTGGTAGGGGAGGGATAATATGTTTATCAGGGAAGGGATAAAAGAATCTTATTTATATAATGAATAGTCTGTAGATAATTTCTAAAAACAAAATATTAAGAAGCTGAAGTGTAAATAAATTTAAATATTTGACATTAATTATAAGAATACTGAATGGATTGAAGATGTATTTTTCTGAGGGGAAGGAATGGGGATGAGTTGGTAGTAACAAATTTTTTCACTTATCTGCCTTCTAAGTCTATTTGAATTTTTTTATTATATGCAAATAAAAAAATGAAAACAAAATTAACACAAAATAAACTATTATGAATAAAAATATGATAGATACACGTCTGTTGATAATTAAAAATTTATAATTATCAGGAATGTGATATAGTTTAAACTGAAGAGCAAATAAAGATAGCACATATTATCTAAACAGATATGCACACATACACATTCGATTTTTCCCATATCAAACAGGGAAAGTTACATTTAGTAAATTGGATATTTGGAAAAAGAAATTCAAGCAGTAAAATAAACTATTCTGAGCCAGAATCAACTTGCAATTAAGGATGAGTCACCACAGGGTACAACAGACAGATTTTAAAGGTAAAATTTGCCTTTAGGAATGAAAGCTACAGTGCAAATTAATAAATTAATAATCATACATTATTGAAGTAAATCATTAAGTGGAAACTTGGCTTGAAGCCAACAGGATGTTACTGATGTTAACAAGTCCTAGAAGAAATGAATCAGATCCAGGTCACCTTGTAAAAGATTTACCTCACCTGTGAATTAAGGATTCCAGAGAGATTTGGACACACCAAAATAAAATGTGCTTTTGTTAAAGACAGGTGTAAAAAAAGTCACAAGGCATAAAATATACTGGTGTACATTTAACTGACCTCTAGTGGTGGAAAGACTTTCTAAACTATAAACAATGGAAGAAACCACTAAAGCCTAATAAATTCCACTTTTAAATATATAATGTACTCCATAAGCAAAATGAAAACAAACCAAGGTGAACATTTGTAAATCAATATGCCAAAAGTTCATATGCATAAAATATTCAAAAAGGTCCTATAGATTGTAATTCAGAGTTACAAATAAGCACAGGACAAAAGGCAAAGTTCATAAGCAATATAATTTTTGGAAATGGACTGTAGATGCTGGAAAAATTTCCAATTTCAAAAGTAAAACAAATGTAATATTTATCCCTTTGATAAAACTTTCTACTCAGAGTTGATAAGAAATCCAGAAAACATTCTTTCTTATATACAATGGGGAAAACTTTAATTCTTTTGTCAAAATACTGAAGCTGTTTTTGAAATATCAATAAAGAACATTTGAAATAACCATATCCTTCTAATGAGTCAAATGTCTAGAATCTATGTCTAAAAGGTAACATAAAATGCAGAGTAACACGCTCCTAGCAAGCAGTCAAAAAAAAAAAAAAAATCCCAACAAAGTATTAAATAAAGCAATGTCAAACATACTGTGGTAAAAATATATGAGAGTTTTTATAACTATAAAATAATCTGTTTACACAGATATTTAATAGCATGATTTAATAAGTAAAAAAGTAAGATATAAAATGTATTTTAAAAAACAAACAGCTAACAGGTGCTGTTGAGGGTGTAAATTGGAACCTTATACCCTACACATTGCTGGTGGAGATGCAAAATGACATAGTTATTTTGAAAAAAAAAAAGTGATGTTTCCTCCAAAAGTTAGACATGGAGTTATCATGCTAGCTGTATACTCATGAGAAATGAAAACACACAAAACATACAGAAGTATTCACACAAAAAATGGAAACAACATAAATATCCATCAACTGATGCACAGATAAGCAAATGTTTATTCATGCAATGGAACATTACTTAGCCATAGAAGGCAGTACTTATATATATATTACAACATGGATATATCTTGAAAGTATTACTCTACTGAAAGAAGTCAGACAAAAAAGACTACATACTATGTGATTTCATTTATATGAATCAATAAGCAAATCCATAGAGAGAAAGTAAATGGCTGGTTACCAAGGACATGCAGCAGGGAGAATGTGGAGTAACTACGAACGGGTACACAGGTTCCCTTAGGGTACTCAATGGGAAGACACAGTGGTGATGGTCACACCATCACTTTAAAAGAGTGCATTGTATTTCATCAAAAAGTTATTATCTTAAAACACCAATTGTATAAAACATAAGAATATATAAAGCACACAAATTATTGTAAAAATGGCAAATTGTCAATAATAGATACTTCTGGATATTGGCTATTTTTATTATTACATGGACTGTTTTATATCACTTCATTATTTTTCAAGTTTTCTATAAAGAACACAGGTCTCTGGAGTAGGCAAGGGTCAAGTTTGAAATATGCTAATTATTAGGCTTGCACTCTTGGCTAAGTTTTTAATCCCTTTGAACCTCAGTTCCCCACCTATAAAGTTAGGACAATATATCATAAACCTCATAGAGTTGTGAATATGAATGACAGGCTCATATAAATAGACACATTCTGAAATAGATACAGTCTAATTTCACAATACATTTTATAATCAGAAAACTTTTTTTTTCTTTTGAAAATCATTGAGCTTAATTTTCAGATCTTACGAGCCCATATCTTGACTTCAGTTTCTTTTTACTTAAAATGTGAGCATAGGTTTAGATGTTTACTAAGAAATTTCTTGCACTAAGAAAGTCACGATATAAATACCTCCTTATAAATAGAGATTTTTAAAGTGTGGTCTTGCCACAAAACAATGAAGTAATCGACCATTAATAAGTAACTGCAGAAGCATATATGTTAGAACACAGTGGTGATGCCAGCCACATATTGAGAAGTTTGGGGTGCTTGTGATTGACCCAAGAGGGACAAACTTATAAACTAGTGGAGAAGAAACTAGTTCAAATGTGGTTTAAAGAGAAAAAATATCATCAAAACAAATTCTTAGCTTCACCCCATACTCTTTTGGAACTAAATGAAGTTCTACATTTTCTGTGACTAGAAAAGAGACACCCACTCACGCCTCCTATTTGTGTTCATTAAGCATGTTAATTTGTAATTAAGCGCATTAATTAGTAACACTACCCCTCCCCCACTCCCCATTCCTGGTTTCTCTTAAGAAGACTTTTTTCTTAAAATACGTTTCACTTTTCTTTGTCATGAGGGAGGTGGGGTGATTTGTCGGATGGGTACATTTGATGGGAGTAACCAGGGGCATCTGGCTCACCTCTTTCTTCCTCCTGGGCACAGGCTGCCGCAGAGGCGCGTCCCTCCTAGGCCTCGCCTCTCGTGTTGGCTGGTCCTGCCCTCCGGGTGCTCACAGCTCAGCAGGGCCGTCTGCCAAAGGACAGACCAAGGCCAGTATCTGTCACTTTTCGAAAGTTCAAGTTTGCCATGCCATTTTTATGGCAGACCTCCGCTAGTATCTGCTTCCCGTAAGTAAAAGAAAGCCAAAGAGAACTTCCGCTTTTACGACAAAAGTCGGCAAGCAAAATAAGCATCAGGTTTGAAAGTTGCCGTAAAAGAAGCAGCTGTGTGTAGAGAGTGTGGCATCACCAAACTCCTTCCTACAAACTGCTTTATACAGGTGTGTTCGAATCATATTATTCCCGCTTTTACTATATGTTAGTGTTATTTTAGGCTTTGTGTGTTATTTGCCATGATTGGTAGGATATTTTGGGGTTTTATTTTATTTCAATGTAAATTAATGGCAATTGCTTCCAACTTATGAAAGGTTTCACAGATGCTCTCGAAGTTCAGATAGAGGGTGGGAGGAACTTGTAGTCAGTTCACGATCAGTAAGGAAGACAATATTTTGGTTCTGTTATCTTTCTTTTCTTTTTCTTCTCAAATTATCCAGAACTGGGTAGAAAACAATGATGCTATTTTTGGAGAACCTTTTGTAAATCCCAAGAATAATGCTTCTGAGATGTTCCTAAGAAAAGCAGGCTCTTAGAAAATAGTGGATAGCAGTAGGTGATGTGGGAAGAAGAGAATAACAGTATTATCCACCCCAGCCACCATCAAAAAGTTGTATTATCAATCAATCAGTGTAGAAAAAGTTTAAAACAGGTAATGAGCTCAGTAACTTAGTTAAGTTACAGTTCATAAATATCAACCAACGATGCCCTGGGTGGATTTCAAGAAAGTTACTATACTTACATCTTAAAACTTGTTTAGCAAAGACATTGATATTAGTATACTTATGCTTATTTAGGAAAGAAATGAAAAATTATGGAATTCCTCATCAATAACATGGGTCACAATAAGAAATGTGTGGATATATATGAGTGCTTGTGTGTGTGTGTATGTATAAAACTACCGAACGAAATCAGAATTGCTTATTTCCTTCCTTGCTTATTTTCATGTTGACATCTTCATGCAGCTAGAAACAGAGCAGAATTTGAATTTTCAATAAAAGTAGGTAGTAAAATAAATATTATTATAAATCATGATTTTTTTAAAAGTCTATCCTTTATCTTAAATTCTCATACATCTTCTGATGTGAAAACTGCATAGAGATAAGTCCTGGTTAAATACATTTTTTAATGGCAATTAAATTTGTGTAAGCAGTTATAGACTTGCTCTTCAGTTTATTTTTTTTTAAGATTTATTTATTTATACATACAAGCTGGGGTACAGGCCAGAGGTGTGGGGCAGCGAGAGGGTTCACCAGAGACAGAGCGGGGAGCAGAACAGGCAGGTCAGAAATACACTGCTGAGTGGAGCAGCGGGTGAGGCAGGAGAGGTCTGCCGCACCATGTGGGATTCTCCGCGGCCAGGCGTCGAACTCGCAACGCTGCTGCCGACAGCTCCACAGTGCAGCGCTTAACCGCTGCACCACCAGGGAGGCCCAGTTTATTTGTTTTTTATCATTGCAAGAGTGCAACCAGAAGCTAGTGACTGATCATCTGGTAGGAATGATGTTAATTTTATTGTCAGTATTCAACAGACAGCTTAATCACTTTCTGTCTTTGCTTGTATAGATATTTCATCATTTTTTCCTTAATCATTGTTTAGGAATACTAAATATCAATCATTTTTCACACTGATAATCAAACATGTTTTGGGGAAATTCTTGATAAATTCCAGCAATGAAAAACCCTTTTATCATTATATGCTAATTCATCCTTGGCCTTACCTACTAAGAACCTTTACTTTATTTAAGACTATTTAATATCTGCAACTTGGCTGTTTAGTCTTAACCTTAGTAAGATGGCTATATCATCTAGGAATATCTCAAGTTGTAACTAGAGTCACTGGCTCATAGTTTCATACTTTTAGAAAAATGAACAAACTGTGAATATCAACAGTGATATGGTCTACACCAATGGTGGAAAAGCTACAGTGAAAGGGTTGCCACTTCTAATCCCTTGATAACTAATCCTTCACTCTCCTTTTGAGACAGAACAGAACTTGGTCATGCTACTCCACCTAAGACAGCAGGGAAACAGTGCCAACAGAGTCAGTTTGGCCCATAATCAAGAGACAAAAATGAATTGCAATCTAGATTGCATACCATGCCAAACACCCAGTAATGTAATTTTTATTTTTTTATTTTTATTTTTTAATATATATTTTTATTGTTATTTATGTCTTTTACATTTTGTATTCCCCTTGGGTAGCCCACCACCAATTCACCCGTGATCCCTCTCCATGGTCCCTTGTGAATGTAATTTTTAAAAATCAATGCTTTTTTTTTTTTTTTTTTTTTTGCCTCTAACGTAACCTCTAAAATGTTTCAAGAAAGTTACAAGATAATGTGACACTGCTCTGACAAGCATCAGTTTGGCAACTAGATTATAACAACTGGCTTGAATAATCTTTCTGGTCTATTTGGTAAATAATGTTGAATTGAAAAAAATAAATAAACATATATATTTACCCAGTGCAATATACTAGCTTTGCTTAAAGGGCTGTAACTGTGCATGTAATGCTTAATGCTTACCCTTAAAAAGAAATGTTTAAAAAAAGTGTAAAAGTATTTTACCAAAAAAAATTATTTTTTAATTGTCCAACAGGCAGCTATTCCATTCATTTACAAGCATAAAAAGAAAAGGTGGGTTTAAGAGTAAAAGACCAAGCTTAAATAGTTGAAAAGGTAGGCTACAAGGTTGACATAGTTGGGAAATTCATTTAGACTGAGATACATGTTTCTTCCTTCTTTGGACATAATTGTATTTTTTACTTAATTCATTTTACTAGAACCAATTACATAGGCATAGTTACAAAGAAAAATTAATGTTGATTTCTGAAACTTTATGGAATCAAAAAGAAAGTTGAATGAAATCACAAAAGTACAAATTTGATTTTATAAACTGAACCTCTCCAGGAGTGAACTAAGTTCCTTTCTCTGATAGTTAAAGTTCTTTGCAAGTACATTGCAGAATTTAAGAAGAATTTTTAAAAACAAAACATGACATCTATAGATATGAATAATTCCTCATTAAAATCCCCTAAACACATTCTTGTTAGATGATTAGCAAATGCAGCTCCACACAACAATCACTGCCTGGGGCCTCCCCAGTGGCGCAGCAGTTGAGCGCTGCACTGTGGAGCTGTCTGCAGCGGCAACGCGAGTTGGACGCCCATCCCGGGAGAATCCCACATGGCGCGGCAGACCTCTCCTGCCTTGCCCGCTGCTCTCCTCAGCAGTGTATTTCTGATCTGCCTGTTCTGCTACCCGCTCTGTCTCTGGTGAACCCTCTCGCCGCCCCACGCCTCTGGCCTGTACCCCAGCTTGTATGTATAAATAAATAAATCTTTAAAAAAAAAAAAACAATCACTGCCTGCCATTTTGTTATTGGGAGAATAATTATCAGTCATAAGAAGAGAAATGTTATTTTTAACAAACAAAGGAAAGTAAATATAAAGCAGCATATAAAATATTAAAGAAAGGTTTGGGGACACTAAAAGTAGAGTGCCTGGAAAAGTGAGGAGAGTAAAGGAAAAGAAGCTGTGATTGAGTGATAAGGATGAAGCAGCTCTACCATCAGAACCCATATGAAAAGGAGAGCAAAAGTACAGCAAGTTACCCAAGCAGCCCTTAGTTCAGGAAATAATTGGAGTGGGAGCATATATGATAGCTGAACTTATTGATATAGCTGCCAAGTTCCAAACAAAGGCTAGAGAAAGTACCCAGGTGTGGGTGGTGCAGCTGTCAGTTAAAGGAGTAGGCAACACAATTTTTCTGCTTAGGCTGGTGGCAGAGAAAATCAGCAAAGTCACCACAAAAACCTGCCCCTTGGCAGTATGGCATGGCACACAGGGGGTTCAAGTTTTTCACTTCCTTATAGATTGGATTATTCAAGCCTTCATGGAGGCTTGGCTCAAAGACTCTGGAAATCTATTGAAAAAGTACAACAGATTATGGCATTGGATTCACTATCAGAATGAAAACCAAGATATTCTAATTTGTCACCAGTATCTCCTGTGGATGCCAATATATATGCTGAGCCCAGTCATTGAACAAGATATTTATTATGTTGATAATCTGGGGGAAACTAATAAATCCTGATGAGAAATACAGGCCAAGGAAAGGACCTGATAAAACAATGTTTACTACCAGGTCAAACAGAGGTTTAGGGAAACATAAGAGCAGTCATAGAAACAGTCAGAAAAACAAAAATTGCTTTAAGGGAGTTCTAAGAGGAAAAAGACCTCAAAAGAAAAGGCAGCTTTGGGAATGTTAAAATTCCATGAAATAGACACAATATTACAAACCATTTGGTCTGATAATGCAGTTATTATGAATTAGTTTTTACATGTGGAACTAAGTTGAAATAAGATGCCCAAATACAACAATGAAAAAAAAATGCTTTGTACTGTAACATAAGCAAGTGTTTTTGATATATTACTTCAAATAGGGGCAGAAATAGGCAGTCTTGTTCTGGCATACAACTGCCAAATCACAGATCGTCCATTCATGGAAAACATATGGATCTCCTCCTTTAATACATTTTCCAAATTATGAGTAAATTTTATTATCAGTTCTTCATAGCTCTGGAAACATCAGCATATTGAAATAAGAGCCCAATTATATAAATTTCGAATATTGAGAAAAAATTAATTTTATGTGATTACTCCGAAGAGACAGTTAAGTGGCATTCCTAAAAGATTTCTTCATGTGAAATCCACCTTGATTTGATACTGTGCCATGAAGGCAGTATCTTCCACAGAAGACGTGGAAGTGCATTATCTTCACGATACATAGTTTTTGGTCAATGAACTTGAACAAAATAATATTTGAGACATAGGAAATAGTTATTTCTGTTGGGAAGTAACATTGAACAGTATAGCTATATTGATTTGGTTTGGTAACTGAATTTTTAATATTCACAATAATATTGCAATTTGGTACAATACTGAGGTCATTGGCAAAGTCAATTGATAGATGACAATATGATTTATGATAATATATAACATCTCAAATGTACAAGGAAATTGAATTAAAATCTGCTAAGGACATATAATCTCAATGGAAGATTATAGAACTGAAGAGGCCGTAGGTCTCATTAAGAGTAAGTTAATTATTTATCATAAACTTAAACTTTTTATAAGGTCAAATTACAGTAGGCAAAGGTTGTAAGAGAATAGTTACAAAATCTGATAAAATTTTTATAGCAAGCTAGTGTTAGTTTAATATTCTTCTTAAATAGATACCTATACCTCCCTGGCATAGTGTGGGTTCATTTTAGTTTGTCTGGATTGATTACGTGCTTATCTCTATGACTACCAACACTTTGTCAATGTTGTGGAATCTATTATAAAGGTTAATGTTCTGTAGCCATGAGTCTATGAGGTGTTACAGCATAGGACTTAATAGTTTGATAGTACTGCTTAGAAATCCTAATTGGAGTTTGGATTTGCACGTGTTTTCTGTAACTGGTGATATTTTGGGACTGATAGATTGTGCCTGCAAAATCAGCATATTCTAAAAGACCTTCACCATGAATAGTTTTTGGAATTCCTGATACTGAAGTGCTCTGCTTATAGGCTGGCTAGCCTAGTGATCATTTAGGATCTTCAATTAATGAAGTTGTTTTGTGAGTCAAAATTGTTTGTGACATGTAAGTCCCTATAAAAATTGAACAATTAAGTGAATGAATATGTAATTAACTCAGCTGGTGATTGTATTTTCTCAAAATTGATAAAATAAGTGTAAAGATATAGATGAATTGAGCAATACTATCAACTTGCCTAATTGGTATTTATTGAACACTGTATTTCCCTGTTAGGTGAATAAGCATCCTTTTAAAGTGTGCACAGACCATTCATCAAAATTCAAATCGGTAATTTAAGTTTTCAGTTTAGAAACTAAATAAATTAAACTAGATGCAAAGTAGTAGAAGAAAAAAATCATGTTATAAACAGAAATCAATGAATTCAAAAGTTAGATTTTTGAAAAATTCAAAAAATTGATAAAAACCTAGCTTGACTCATAAAAAAAATAACAAGTTTGATATTATCAAAATTAAACAATTTTGCTTTAATATATTATTGAAAATAAAATAGCAGAACAACTGCCTACAATAATATTTTAAGAAATAAAGGAGTGGATTTTCAGTGGGAAGATGGCATCAGAGTAAAATCCCTGCATAGCTCAAGGAAGAATAAACTGAGAAGTTTAGAGATACTGAACCTAGAGGAACTCACAATGGGTGGCAAAACTCAAATAGTTCATGATTGCAAAAACAAATGCTGACCAAGCTCTACAGAAGAGATGTGGAGAAATTCATTTTAAATGAGTAAAATTTAATGAAGGAAGAGGTGACTTCATATCTGAGCCCAGGGAAGGCAAAGCTGAATGCTGAAGATGCAAATGTGGGAAACATTACATGAATGTTGTTGGGAGTCAGGAAGACAGAAGACTGGGCAGAAAAGGAAACAAAGTTCAAAGAAGTGAGGCTCACCCCAATCAGTTTCCCCAGGAGTGGCATAAATAGGTGGATAGAGTATCAAGCAGATATAGTGAGACTACAATGGCTGCCCAAGGAACCTACCCCACAATCTGCAGATATGTGATCTGAGTCTGGTAGAAAAGGAACAGCAGAACAGATACAGGCATGAGCCAAGTCAGGGCCAGTGTACACCACCCTCATGAGTGAATCACCCCTCAAAGACCCCCTCCACTAACTGAAAATGCAGCTACAGATTAGCTCTCTCTGTCATACATCGCCATCTACTGGGAAAGTGGAAACTATATACTCTAAATTTTCAGAAAGCAATTAAAGGGGGGAAAAAAGACCATAAATTTTAATCTAAGCTCTCAGTAAAATTCTACACCAAACAGAATGGACAAATATACCGACCTCAACTGTAAAAGCATGGAAGAATTTTTTTCTCCTGTCAGATACAGAATTGAAAATTAATGTGATACATGCAAAGAAATGAAGCTAGACTACTACCTCACACTCTGCACAAAAGTCAACTCAAAATGGATAAAAGACCTGGATGTAAGACCTGAAACCATAAAATTTATAGAAGAAAATATAGGCAAAACTCTACACGACATACATCTCAACAAAATCTTGAAAGACACATCCCCCAAAGCGAAGGAAATGAAGGACAAGATAAACAGATGGGATTACATCAAAATAAAAAGCTTCTGTACAGCAAAAGAGACATTAACCAAAACTAACAGACACCCTACTAACTGGGAAAAGATCTTTGCACACAGTATATCCGATAAATGACTGATAACAAAAATTTACTAGGAACGCACACAACTCAACAAAAACAAAGCCAATAACCCAGTCAAAAAATGGGCAGAAGAGCTCAAAAGACACTCTTCAAAGAAGAAAAGCAAATGGCCAACTGGTATGTGAAAAAATGTTCAACATCACTTATAATCAAGGAAATGCAAATCAAAACCACAATGAGATACCACCTCACACCTGTGAGGATGGCACACATTAAAAATACAGGCAACAACAAATGCTGGAAAGGATGTGGAGAAAAAGGAACTCTTCTACACTGCTGGTGGGAATGTGAACTGGTCCAACCACTATGGAAAGCTGTATGACGATTCCTCAAACTGCTAAACATGGAGCTTCCATATGACCCAGCAATACCACTTTTGGGAATCTACCCAAAAACACTAATCCAAAAGGACACATGCACCTGTGTGTTCATTGCGGCACTTCACAATAGCAAAGGTATGGAAGCAATCCAGATGTCGAAAAATAGATGATTGGATCAAGAAGATGTGGTACATATACACAATGGAATACTATTCAGCATTCAAAGAAGATAAACATGCAATTTGCAGCGACATGGATGGAATTAGAGGGAATCATACTCAGTGAAATAAGCCAGAAAGAAAGAGAAAAATATGGAATGGTTTCACTTATAACAGGACTATAAGGAAACCAAATAGGAGAGAGACAGTCAGCAGGGGGAAGGGGGGTGGGGGGAGGGGAGGATAAGGGCACAAAATGGAGTAGAAAAGAACACAAGGGACCATGGAGATGGATCACGGGTGAATTGATGGTGGGTTACCCAAGGGGAATACAAAATGTAGAAGACATTATATATAACCCTGATAAAGAAATTCAAATAAATGGATGAAGATTCACAAAAACAAATGAGTATATTAAGAAATAAAATCAATGTACAGATGATAGAAATTTAAACATTAAACAAGAAAATAAGAGAGTCTTGAGATGAAAAAGATCAACAGAGGAAATAAAAAATTCTGGAGAAACGTGTGAAAGAATAGATTAAATTGAAGATTGAATCAGTGATCTTGAAGACGATAATGCACAAAGAATTCAGGTGAAAGAAGAAAGAGATACAAAACAAAAAATTAAGAAACTCAGAGAATTATATGACCCTGTTAGGAAAAGTAATAATAAGAATGGTCTTCCTGAAGGATAAGAGATATAGACACAGAGAACATATTTAAAGAAATAATAGAGGAAAAGGTCCTAATCATGGAGAAGGAACTAATTAGGCAAATCCATGAAACTAAAATAACACCACAGTACTTAAACAAAATGATAACTACACCAAGATACATAGTAGTAAGACTTCCAAGAGTTCAAGATAAAGAATATTGATGACTAGGAAGAAAAAGTATATAACCTATAAAGGAATTCCAATCAGGTTTGCATCACATTACTCTGGAGAAAACACTAATGGAAGAAGTGAATGGAACAACATGATCAAAATACTTAAATGATAAAAACTGCTAGCCAAGATCATTCTATCTTTAAAGGTTCTTCCTCAAACATAAGGGAGAAAGAAAGGACTTCTCAGACAAAAAAAAGAAAAAAGAAGATGAGTAAATATGCAAACACCATGCACCCCCTCCAAGAAAGTTGAAAGGGACTCTATTATGTAAATCAAAGAGAAGAACATCCACAAATAACTGTATAAGGAAATAGATAGAACCACAAAATTAAAGAAAAACGGTAATCTTCATATATCAATAATCACTTTAAATGTAAACAGACTACACTCACCAATTCAAAGGCAGATTGGACTAAAAAACAGAACTATTAAACTTTCTGCTGTCTCCAGAAAAGACACCTGAACTAGAAAGTAAGAGAAATTTCCTACAAGCAAATATGACCCAAAGAAAAGCAGGAAATCATAATTACGTATTCCAGATAAAATGGATTTCCATCTAGAAAAGTTAACAAGACACAGGGATGGCCAATATATAATAAAGGGAATAATACACCAAGAAGACATACCATATATATATATACACACACACACACACACACACACACATATATATACACACACATATATACATATGTATATATATATATACACATACATACATACATACACACACACACACACACACACCAAAGTAACATCAAAATATATAATATATAAGGCAATTATTAGCAAATCTACAAAGAGACATTGAGGAAAAACACATTTATGGCAGGGCTTTCAGCATCCCATTTTACCAATGAATCGATCAGCCTGACAGAAAATAAAGACACAGTAGTCCTAAAGAATTAGACTTCATGGGTTTAATAGACATGGGTTTAATAGACTGCACCCCCCCAAAAGCTGAATATGCATTCTCAAGTGCACATGGGACATTCTCCAGGATTGATCACATATTAGATCACAACCCAAGTATCAACAAATTCATGAAGATTGAAATAATTCCATGCATCTTCTCTGACCATAAAGGTAGCAAACTATAAACACCCACAAAAAGAAAGAGGAAAAACTCTAATATGTGGAGACGACTGAACACCATATTACTGAATGGCTATTGGGGCAAAGAAGTAATCAAAGAAAAAAAAAATTAAAAGCCTCAAGACAAATAACAATCAGGAAAACCTTTGAGAACTTATTAGATACAACAAAAGCTGTACTGAGAGAGAAGTAGATAGCCATACAAGCCTAGAAAGAACTAGAAAGGACTCAAATAATCTTGTCTCCCACCTTAAGGAAATAGAAAAGGAAGAACAAACAAACCAAAAGCTAGCAGAAGGAAGGAAATAATAAAAAAAAATTAGAGCAGAAATAAATAAAAATCATAACAGTTCAAAAGATTAAAGAAACTAAAAGCTTATTCTTTGAAAAAAATAGACAAACTTCTAGCGAGGCTTAGTAAGAAGAGAGAAAACTCAAATAGGATCAGAAATGGAAGAGAAGTTACAACAGACATATCAGAAATTCACAGGATTATAAAAGATTACTATGAATATTTGTATGCTGGTAAGGTCAATGAGCTAGAAGAAGAGATGGACAAATTCTTAGACCTGATGGAGAACAAATAGAAATGGAGAAGAAATGGAAAACCTGAATAGATTATTTAAAAGTAAGGAAATTGAAGCAGTAATAAAAATTCTCCTCAAAAACAAAAATTGAGGACCAAATGGTTTTATAATTGAGTTCTAACAAGCCTTCAAAGATGAGCTAACACCTATCATGCTTCCAAAGACATTTTATGAGGCCAGCATTATTCTAAAATCAAAACCAAAGATAACACACAAAAAAGAAAACTAACACAGATGCAAAAATCCTCAACAAAATGTCAGCAAACAGAATTAAACAATGTACTAAAAAGAATATATACCATGACCATGTGGAATTTATACCAGGGACACAGAAATTGTTGAGCATCTGAAAATCAATAAATGTAATTCACCACATCAATAAAAGGGAAGGTAAAAACCATATGATCATATTAATAGATGCTGAGAATCACTTGATAAAATTCAACATTGACTTATGATGAAAAGCCTAGAAATTGGTGGTTAATGGAACATAACTTAAAACAATGAAGATCACATATGACAAATTCACAGCTAACATCAATTTCACTGGTAAAAAACTGAAAGCAGCTCAACTAAGATCAGGTATAAGTCAATGATGTCCACTTTCCACTACTCAACATAGTACTGGAAATCCTAGCTAGAGAAATCAGGGAAGACAGAAAAAAAGAATCCAATTGGGGAGAAGTAAAATTATCACTATTTGCACATGATATGATAACATGCATAGAAAACCCACAAAACTTCACTAAATATATATATATATATGAAAAGTAAATCAATGTAGCAAAGTGACAGTCTACAAAATCGACATATGAAATTGTGTTGCATTTCTATATGACAAGAGTGAGCTAGAAGAAAAAGAAATCAAGAAAGCAACCTCATTTACAGAAACATCAAAAATATAAAATACCTAGGGATAAACCTATCAAAAATGAAATAACTATTCAATGAAAATTATAACATTTTCAAAAGAAACAGAAGAAGATGCAAGAAGGTGCAAAGATATTCCATGCTCATGGGTTGGAAAAATTAACATTGTTAAAATCTACAAAGAATTCACCCAACTCAATAAAATGAGACAAATGACCCAATCCAAAAATGGTCAGAGGAACTAAATACACTTCTCCAAAAAAGACTTTCATAGGGCCTACAGACAAGAAAATGTTTAGTATCACTTATCAGAGAAATGGAAATCAAAACCACAGAGAGAATGTAGTCCACATCAAAAAATCCAGAAACAACAAATGTTGGAGGGATGTGGAGAAAAGGAACCTCTTACGCTGTTGGTAATACAGGCTGTTCTAGTCCCTATGAAAAACATTATGGAGGTTTCGCAAAATGTTAAAAATAGATATGCATATGATCCAGCAGTCATTCTTTGGCATTTATCCAAAGAATGAAAAAATGCTAATTTGAATGGATATGTGCACTCCAATTATTGTCACAGCACTATTTACAATAGCCAAGTTATGGAAACAATCCCAGTGCCCAACAACATTAACTGTATTAAGAAGATGTAGTATATAAACACACTGATGTCCTATTCAACCATATATATATATATATATATATATATATATATATATATATATATATATGAAATCTTATCGTGTGTGTGTGTGTGTGTGTGTGTGTGTGTATAGTCTTACCACTTGTAACCACAGAAATGTAATTGGTGGGATTATGCTAAGTGAAATAAGTCAGAAAGAGAAAGACAAATACTAGGTGAGTTAATTCATATGTGGAATGTAGAGGAATAAAACAATTGACAACTAAAACCCACAGAGGAACTGACAAAACTAAACCAAAATAAACCCAAGAAAGGTGACTGAGAAGTTAAGACTACTAGAGGACAAAGGAGTGTGAGGTTGGGAACAAAGATGGGAGGGGGTACAATGGTCTATGGTAAAAAACTAGGGGTGTTTGGGTGGTGGTGATGGGGTGATAGCATACACCCGACAAGGTGTGAACCTATTCCCCAATCATAATATGCATAAACCACACATATATTCCTCAATAAGAAAGGAAGCATGATTTTCCCTACTTGTATCCAAACTAAAAATACGATTTGACGCCAGTGCGCAAATTGACACCTTTTTTTTTAAATTTATTTATTCATGCATACAAGCTGGGGTACAGGCCAGAGGTGTGGGGCGGCAAGAGGGTTCACCAGAGACAGAGTGAGGAGCAGCACAGGCAGATCGAGGAAATACACTGTTGAGGGGAGCAGCGGGCGAGGCAGGAGAGGTCTGCCGCGCCATGTGGGAATCTCCCCAGCCAGATGTCGAACTCACGTCGCCAGTGCCGACAGCTCCACAGTGCAGCGCTTAACCACTGCGCCACCAGGGAGGCCCGCAAATTGACACCTTCTTATGGTTTCTTACCATGTCATTTATTTCAGGAGTTATCAAAACACTCAGCTGTTCCATGGTTTGCAGTTTGCAAATATCGTAAGCAGAAAGTCACCTAGAAGAACATGCTAGACCAAAAATCTATAACTTTCAAATTTCCAATTTAAGCTCTTAAGGTAAAATTAAATTTAAGTGTGTGCAAAGACTTTTCTTTCTAAAACCTGCTAACTCTATAGTTGCTTCCACTGAGAATCAGCCATAATTTATTTAAAGACATAAATATTCAGAGATGTTTTTGCATTAGTGTTCTATGAAGGGGATGATATCTCAGGTGACTCAGCATGACAGAGGACTGTTTTTATACAGTGGGAAACTACAACTAAATTGGTTCTATCCATTAGAAAACTTTGAACACTTATATAATCATTCTAGCTAACACCACATATAATTTGCTACATTCTGCCTCATAATACATCTTTTTTCAGTTCTTTGTCAGCTTAAAAATGAATTATGATTATAAAATTGCTAGCATTAATGACTATGTTAATGCATACTTTGGTTGTGTAAGACAACCAAACTGGTTTAAGTAAAAAAGAGATGCATTAGCTCACTTACAGAAATGTATTTAGTTTCAGACTGATGAAAACAGCAGCTCAAATAGTATCAAGACTAGATTTCCACCTGCGGCTCTCAATGCTACCATCTTCCCTGTTGGTTTCATTTCCCTGCCACTTTTCTCCATAATGGTGATTTCCATAAGGTTGCATTCATCTTACTAGTTCGTTTAAAAACTTTTTCTTGATAGTTTCAGCAAAATTTCCTGAAATGACTGTCATTAATTTGGCTTGTGTAAATATATTAGCCAATTACTTTGGACAGGGAGAAACAAATCATTGCTGCTCAGTTGTGGTGGTCCTGTCTTATGGCTGAACTGGAATATGGTCTACATACCTCAACCACATGAACTGAGAGTTAGGGAGCCATCATTTTCAAAAGGCAAATCAATACGCTTCCAAGAGAAGTTTGGGATTAATGGCTAATGAGTCCACAAATATAATGAATATAACAGTAAACCAACAATCAAACTCTTTTCTCCATAGTAACTGAATAGGATGCTTAAATAAATCCTTCAAACAGAGATGTTGCTTAAGAAATATCTGCTCATCAAATGAGAATAGGCTAATGTTTTGGGTTTTTTTTCTGTGTAAACTCTGTGTATTGCTCCTAAAGTGGGAAAGATTTCTCTCAATATTACCTAGTCTTCTAAACTTTAGAGAGTTCTTTTGGCATAAGAGAGTTCTATGGGAAAATTAAAAATTCCTTTCCTGATTTCTCTTTTCCTTTCATATTTTTCCTTTACTCTATGTCTAAATCATTAGTGGCAATGCTATTTCAAAGAGGCTTTCTTCATCCCAATAAGGCTTCAGAGGGCAAGGTTAGGTTGAGATATAGGACTGATTTAACAGCTCCTCAAAAGATCAGTGATTTGATACTTACTGATATAAGCTAGATTATATTTATGGAAATTATTTTTTAAATCAATAGTAAAGGTTATTGTGACTTTGAAATCAGAACTTATGACTAGCAAAATTATTCAGATGTCCTTTGAATAACCTTTTACCTTAACACTGGGTTTTTGAGAAACTTTCAGGTGAGACCTCTCTTTGACTTAATCCAATCATTGTGCCATCATTTCACCCCTACTACAGGGTATATGATCCAGATCAGACCAGTGGGGTTTCATTTCAGTTCCTGGCAGGAAGAAAAGGGAAATGCTTTCTCTTCTCTGCTTGATAAGAAGGAGTGCTTTGCTTCTGGTGCTGCTGGACAGATACTGTTTCATGTCCATGAGGAAAGATCATGCTTGGGAAGAGAGTCAAATGGTATATGGGGAGAAGAAATGGGGAGGAAAAATACCAGTACTTAAATTGAGTCCCAGAATAAAGCCTCACTTAAAGCAATACTTGTTATACTAGCATTTGCTTTGAGGATTTAGTTAATTGCCATTATTATTCAGGTCAGTGATGAATTTTTTTGTGTGGCTTGCATGGAACTTAAATATCTTGATAGATTCAGGTTTCATATTAATATATAGTAACACTTATATATGAATTATTTTCTTTTAAGAAAAAAAGAAATGAAAGTACAATAAAAAATATAATGCTGTGTAATATATCAAGAAATCTGAATTATACCTGATTTCCAAATAATAAACTGAGATTCTTCTAGGCTTTCAAATTTTAGCAGTAACATAAAACTGAACTCCTGTCCTATACTTCTTTGAAGTTCAAATGACATCACATCAAGATTTCATAATATCTAAAGGATTATCATAATTCAATTTATGTGTTTGATGCTAATGAAAGGCCAATACAAATGTTCTAAGATCACACTAGCCAATTTGGATTTGTCTGACCACTTATCAGACATTGCAGTGAAGGCAAATGTAGGCCAAGTTTCCATCAAGACGGAAAAGCAGAAAATCAGGTCAGTTCCCCAGGTAATTCAAATAGCAAATTCACATACTCAGGGAATGGCCTAATTCCCTTTTCTTCACCGGTGAGATGCCTCCAATGGGTGTTTTTGCTTTTTGAGAAGGACATGCTTATAACCATGTCCTCTCCAAAGAGGAAGGGGAGCCCCTTTCTTTTCTTTTGACATTTTCACCCTTTGTCTAGGTTTCCATTCTCATGATAGTCTATTGATATCCCACATTACATTCATATGAATAGAGGTTGAAATAGAATATGAAAAACAACTAAGAAATTTAAAAATCTGATTCTGAATTCCAAAAAGTTTTAAGACTTTGGACACCATGGTGTGTCTAAGATCACTACCATAAAATTTACTAAGGGTGGTTATTAAATTCCCTAGTTCGGCCTCTATATCCATAGATTCCTTTACAGTAGGATTGTACAGAGTCCATGGAACTGTAATTTTAGCAAAACTACCAAGTGCCTTATAGGAACATAAAATCTTGAGAATCATTAATGCAAATCAGATCTCATGCTTTTTCATCCTTTTCTAGCTAATTATTTGTCTTTATAGCAGATCCTAAAGCTGTTATGTCACAGACTTTTTTTAGTCAAAAACTGTCTTGGGAGATAGTTCCCCATCACAAATGAACTTTTATATAGACAGTGGGGTCTGTACTGCCATAACAATGGAGAAAAATTTAAAAAAAATACTTGAAATTATATGCAGAATTGATATTTTCTATAGGAGAACAAGCATAGCATATATTTATTCAAGGAATGTTGAGCAATTGAGCGTATTTAGTGATAATATAGTCTTTGCTCTCTGAAAACAACAAACACAATCACTTTAGTTCTGTTTTTAAAATAGCAGATCCCAGTTACTTTGCCTGTGAGGTTACTCATCCAAAATTTTTGTGGGAATTTTTAGCACAGACATATTGTACATGCATGGCACCAGGTTATTTTGGCACAATTACATCAGATTAAAGATCCGCTGAGACATCCTGTAAGTCTAGATAAAACAGCTCCCAATATCTGCAACTGTCAATGACAGAGCTCCAAATGCTCACAGCCTGCAGAGCAGCAGTAACTTATATAACACCCTACCTACAACTAGAATTTTACAAAGCACTACAGATACCAAAAAATGTATCTAAACACTGTAAACTAGCTGTGTAGAGGTAAGAGGGAAACATGAAACAAAATTGGAATATAGTTACCTAAATCAAAAACATATAGCTTCATTATGTATTCAAGAGAAGCAAAGCGGAAAAAAGTGGGAGGGAGGGTGGAAAGGAAAAGGGAGGGAACGAGAGAAGGAAAAAACAAGTTCCAGGTTTAAAATAATACTATTTTCAGTATACAGGTATTGTATACTGAAAATATATGAAAGCAATTTAATTGTATCTACAGGAACAAACTTTTATTTGGGCTAGCAAATTGCTCTAAGATGTGTATTTCACCAATATTCAACAGTTCAAGTAACCAATTCAAACATCTTAAATCTTGTAAAAATGTCCAAAGCTGTTTCAGAAATTTGATTGCTAAATTGAGAATTAATTTCATAAGGAGAAATAGTTTGATTCTATTTCCTCAGAATTCCCAAGACTAGTGCATAATTAAGACCCACCTGCAAATAATGTTAACCCCCTTCTGTTCTTCTTCAATCATTTTTCCTTCAAATGTGGTCCCCGTCCTTGAGCAACCAAGCTGGGAGGAGAGAATGGAGAAAAAAGGAGAAGGGCAGGTCTAGTAATTACAAACAGGTTTCACACTAGAATAAAGTTAGTTTATATGTGTTTGATTCAGCAAGCACAGCCAATTTGAGTACCTACTTCATGTCAGAACTAATTCTAAGAAGACAATAGAATGAGAACTGTCACTCTTATCAAGTCATTCAATCTAGTGATGGCATTATATGGGCTTCTCCTTAACATGACTTACAGTCAATCTTTTGTATCCTGAGGTTTAGGGGACTTTTTTCTTTTGATAATTTGTCTCTCAAACTTTTGTTTACACATTTTAACACTTCTTGTGCTGGCTATTTTCTGTGCCACTGCATGAATGGTATAAGCATTCAATAAAAACACACACAGCTCCTGAACTACTGGATATATTTTAATGAAATTTTAAAGGCATAGAGATTAAAGCTTCTAGATGAGTACGGTCAAATAAATATCTCCTAATAGTTCCAAATAAATCCACCGTGGCGTGAAAAAACGGAGACTAGATGAACACGTGAATATGTGAACACGCGAGCTGAGCAAAAAGTGTTAAGAATTGCTTTTTTCTTACCTTTCCTTTGTATACAATCTTTCTTTTAAAAGAGTCATCCCTTAATGCTTGTAATATTGAAACTTCTCTTACAGTTTGACTTTGGCTCCCATCATTTCACGGAACCTACTTTGACTAATGTCTTTAATTACTTCATTTAATCTTTCAGTGAATTTTTGAATAAACTTTTGTGGTGCATTTGATATCACCATTTGATTCATTTAGTTAACATTTATGGAGTGTTCATTTAAGTTCCATTCACTGCTCTTTATGCTGAGGGTTCAATGGTACACAAGTCAAGCAGGCATCTTGCTGCCATGAAGCTGAAATTTTAAGTGAATAGCTACTTTGATTAATAATTTAAAAAATCCTTTGATTCAGTAAAAACATATTGTTTGGTCCTTTTTAAAATTACCTTTTTGATCTTTCCACTTGATTTCCTTTATGATACCTTTTTAATGATTAACCTTAACCCTCATATTCCTTATGAGGATTTGTAATCAAACCATTCTTATTCTATCTATCCATTTCCTCTGATGTGATTTCATCCACTGTACTAACATTTACTGATTCTAAACAAATTTGTAATTCCAACCCTGAAACTTCCTTGAATTTTAGATGTTTATATCTCCACTGGACAGCTCTATATGACTACCTTGAAGAGGATCCAAAGTTTAAATCAAAGCTTGACTTGTCATTTTCCTCTGCAGCCCATCAATATCTTCTCTTCTGTACTTTATCAGATGTGGTAATACCAGTAACCAGCTCAGCTATGCTAAAAATCATAGAATTACCTTCAGCTCTCTACTTTCTCTTGGTTGCCTCTACCCCCTGCATACAAATAATCATCAGATGGAGCCAAATTAAATTTTTAATATTCCTTGGATTCTTCTCTACTACTTTCTTCAGCCTGAGTAAAGTTTTGGTATTTCTAACCTGGACAGTAGTGTCAATATTCTAATCGAACATAGCATCCAGATAAAATTCTCTGTTTAAAACTCTTGAATACAACATATTCTCAAAAATGGGGAGATCCTATACTTCCAAAACACTAACAAGGATTTAAAATGATGACACTTCAATAAAAAATATTTTTAAAAATAAAATAGATTGAAAGTTATCTGAAAAAATAACTCAATTCTATTTAAAAATTAATTTATCTTATTTTTATTTTACCTTTTTATTGAATTGACATTACTTTATAACAGTATATGGGTTTTAGGTGTACAATTTGTTACCTTAGTAACTGTATATACCACAATACAACCACCATCAAAATGTTGAGTCAACTTATACCACCAACTAGTCAGTCCCCTCTGGTCTCTTTAACCTCCAGTAACCATCACTCTGTTTCCAGATTCTACAAGTGTGTTTTTGCAAGTAAACAATTATTGATACACACTAAGATTATAGCAAATATTTGTTGAACTGGATTGCTCTAGACTATGATAAATTATTCCTCATATAACCTATATACTCTGATAAATAGAACACGTGCACATATCAAGTGAAACAATAAAACACCAAAGGTGATACATGAATATTAAGTAAACATTTTAGTTCTGCCTATAATCTCTGAGGACCAAGTTCTAGGAAGAATAAAGATACATATAACATGAGTTTGTTCATTTAGAGTACCAAAGTTTGAAAACTTGACTAAAGACATTATTTATTCATTAGTAAAAGTCAAATTCATGTTTGTTTTGCTTTCTGATATGCTATCAGACTGGATGTAGATATACTTTAAAAACCATTTGGACTTCCTTTAGCTTATTTTAAAGAACAATATCAATTAAGAAAATTCTGAATCACTCCTGTACATAAAAAGTTCTCAAAGTATTAGTTCATTAATATTCTGAAAGATAAACAGTTATTTTAAAAATATTACTAGTATGTAAGCTGTCAAACTATTTAATAACACAATCTTCTCCTTTACATAGAAACATCAGCAATAACAAAATCACAGAATTTATTGAATAATTTAAAACAGAGCTCATTTGTGATTTCTTTCTTCTGAAGTAATCTATTGCCTACTTCTTTCTTTTGTAGTGAGATTGAGTTAGATGTTCTCCCTCCATGTGTTCCTAGGGTTCATGTTAATATTTTTTTTCCAGACTGTAAATAATGCCTACTTCTTCTATTAGAAATTTTTGAATAAGTCAATTGGTAGCTCTTTCATGTGGTTCTTATATGATGAAATGGATTGGCATTTTGTCATTGTTATGATGCTGTCCATAATTGGCATATACAATTTGGAAGTATAAGATTTGTGTCATTAAGAAAAACAATAATGAGGCCTCCCTGGTGGCACAATGGGTTAAGTCTCAGGCACTGAAGCTGTCCACAGACAATGCAGCATGAGTTTGATCCCCGGTCAGGAAGATTCCAACATGACACAGCAGACCTCTCCTGCCTTGCCTGCTGCTCCCCTCAGCAGTGTGCTTCAGTTAATCCGCCTGTCCTGCTCCCGCCTCTGTCTCTAGTGAATCCTCTCACCACCCCACATCTCTGGCCTACACCTCAGTTCTTGTGTGCATAACTAAATAAATCTTACAAAAAAATACCAATAATGTCATATAGTACATTATTTAGCAAATTTATCAGAACTAAATAAAGGTTGCCATAAAGAAATACAGAGGTTATTCAACAAATTATGTCCCTTGAATTCATTATGTCAATATTACCTTCCAAAGCAATATTATGGCCTACCTTTCACATGAGGCCAGTCCATTCCTATCATAAAGTAGAAGTCATCTAGGATTATCCAATATGGCATCCTGGATAATATTACATTTTTTTGTACATGCACATAATGTGTAATTCAGGATTCTTAATGGGGTCAGATTTTCTTACTATTTCACATTAACATATATTAATGGCAATTATCTGTCTTGATATCAATAGTTTATATACATATTTTTTGTGTGCTTATATTAGCATATGTGTTTTAAAAATGTCCCAGCCTCTGGTATATTTTTATAATATCTGGACAAAGGGGCTTTTTTGTTGTCATTTGTTTCTTATATAGCTTCCACAAAGGAAAAAATAACATGCTTATAATTAGAAAAATTTTATTATGGGTATGATTTGATCTTCTACTAGTGGATATTCAAAGGCCAGTTGAATGTGTAATGTGGGGAAGAGGGAGAGTGGAGAAAAAAGTTAGGGAGGGGGCACAATGGTGGAAGGCTATGGGTGCATTGATGGTGGGTGTGCTGTGGAAACGTTCACATGAAAAGGTGGGATCCTATATTTCTGAATTATATACAATGCTGTAAAACAGTGTTACCTTAATAAAAAAAATTAAAAGAAACAGGTTCAATTTCTTATAATACTGTGGGATTAAGAGCATGTAAAATATTTCAAATTTTAAGTCTAAAAAATAGCATTAATTTACTATTTCTTTGATAGCAGCAGTAGCTCTTATTTGTTAGCCTAATACAAGTTCTTGAGGCATTTTATTATGCTAATTTTCTTTTTAATTTAGTCAGAAATCTCAGCCCTTGAAAGAGAATGGTTTTGTGTTTTAGGATCTCCCCTGTACCACAGGAGTGATTAACTAGAGTCAAGGTTGAACTAAGGTGCTCTTACTCAGTGGTGCTCATTACCAAAGGCTGTGGTATTAGTCCTCTTGGGCTCTAAATACTGTCATTTCCTTAACATTCCCTTTAGAAAATGTCTGGGGATCATAGTGTGAAAAGACTATATCTGTTCTATACTGCCAGCACCTCCCCTCTTGTTAGGTTCATGTGACAGTCTCAGTTGAATATTTATCTATGACTAATAGAGACTTCTTTTCTAGACTTTAATTGACTCATTGCATTTTGAAAAGGCAGTGATATTGACATCCCAGTTACCGCCTCTGGGACTGCTTCTCAAGTTGGAAATAAAAGTCTCTGCTGCTCTGTTCATGTTAGAGGCACCTGTGTGGAAAAAAACTATCAAATAAACAAAGACCTTCATTAACTAGTTTTTTTTTTTTCAGAACCACACATTTCAATGTTATTTCTCACTTCTTCCCTGATAAACCAAAATAGAACTACTCTCTCATCCATACATGTTGTGTGCTTCAATGCTTGCAAACCTTGCTCAGGTTTTCCTCTGTTGGGGATGCTCTTGTCCATATATTTATAGGATATTGATCCTTCCAGACCTAAATTAAATGTGACTCCATCTTCAGTTCATTCTGAACCTTGCCCTAGGAGGATATATCTATCTTCTGAACTTCCATAGAACGTTAGATTTATTTACATTTTGAATTTACTGTCTTATATCTTGCTCAACCCATTGCTTTTGTCCTAATATAGATATCTATAATGTTTTTACCTTTCTTCCGATCCACTTTGTATCAGTTATGTTGTCAAACTATCATCTACCTTTCAGAACTATTTATATCATTATCACAACTGATAACCCTTATTTAACTTTCACTGGGAGAAATACATAGTACTAAGTACTTCATATTATCTCATTATAGTCTTTTTGTTTGTTTGTCTGGTTTTTTTTTTATAGTCTTACAGTCTTACAGCAGCCCCATGAGTACTTTTATTATTTCCATTCTTTAAAATCAAGGTACAAAACAACTAAGTATTTTTCCTCAAAACCCCCAGTTATCCGATCAGTGGTACAGTTAAGAATCCAATGTACTGTCTTGAACTACTAGACAATATACCTCTATCTTGTAAAGAATAAAAATTAAATAATATTCCTACATCATTTGATTAATGCCATAGAATCTCAATATTTTTAATCATTTTATTTCGATACTTACAGGGTTTTATCATGTAATTAGCAAAAAAACTTTTCCCTGTAGCTAATATAAAGCAGTAATTTCAAAAGGGTCCACTGCATTAGAATCACAGATTACTAAATTCTAACTTTCTTGGTGGCTTCTAGTACCTACAGAATCAATAGCCTCTGGGAACGTGGGTTGTCAAGTTCTCTAGATTAATCTTACGTATTTTAAATGTTGTGAAGCTTTGCTTCTCTGCCTATTGTGATAGGTGTTGATCTTTTCCTGGTTACATATCATCATTTATATTTCCAGGATTTCTGGTTGTAAGCTATGAGGTTGTTGTTCTGAAATAGGAGGCTGTACCTTACAGCTCAAGCCATTCATTTCTGCAGGATTGCAAATAAATGTATCATTGCAAGCACACAGAGCCCAGATCCTGTGCTCAGACTTATGAAGTGGTAAACAGAAACTTCTTAAATGCCACCACAGTGCCATGCTTATTGTCTCCCCTATTACCTTAGGAGAGAATAGGCTTGAAGAAAGTAAGAGATGTCACATATTACCTTCTGGCCAATTCTGATAAAATAAGATAGTTTCACTATTTTTTCCCCAATGAATTGTCTCTTCAATTAAAAGTGTTATTTTTGTAGCTGTTTTTACTTTGGGGACTATTTTATTTTATTTCATTTTACTTTTCACTATTCCACAAAAATTTATTAAGCACTCGTATATGCAAGGAACTGTAATAACAATGAGGAATTAAAGGTGAATAAGAAATGCCTGCTTGTGAGGGGATGTGGCTGACAAGCACGAGCACATAATATTACTTTCTGTTAGAAACCAAGAGAAAGAAAACTGCATGGTAGGTGAGACCAAGATAGTCTTATAAGAGAACATTCCAAATAGAAGCAATATAAGTGCAAAGAGACATGGTATACTTAGCACAGGAAAACTGCAAGTAGAATTTAGGGCTAGCAGGGCCAATTTAAAACACATTTTTTATTTCATTCCCAATCAAAATAGACACAGGTTTTTAACTCTCCTTATAAGAAGCTAGTACTTATAAATCCTTCAGATTCCTTTTTTTCTCACTTTCTATCAACATATCTTTGCAAATTTTTCTTCAGATTTTCCCTTCCTCTCAACTTGGCTCAAGACCAGATATATCTTGTAACCTGTTCAATAGGGTTGACAGTATGTAAAAAAGACTTCACGTACTCATATTTATTACAAGGCAACCTCAAAAGGAAATGGATGGCCTGGGTATGAGTCCTCACACACACACTTAAAGAACTCAGAATAAGACCTAAGGGCAGGCACGTATAGAAATTGATAAAAGGTTTATTTGCAAGGGAAATGCAAAGAGGATGAGCACAGATAGAGAGTGAGGGAGAGATGGAGACATTAATTGGTCAGTAAGTCATACCGGTAACACTGCTTGAGTTGGGGCCCCAGGTGCATGCTAAAAGCAGGCAAAACCAAGTCTCCTCCAGGCCCACATATCTTCAGTTTTACAGTTTTATACCAAATATGGCTGCTTAACGCCACCCTTAGTTCCCAGCACCCCTCCACACCCCGCAAGTCAGGAGTCATGGCATATTCATGGCATGATGGGAGTTATAACCCTCAGTGCCTCCAATCTCTTTGGTATGGAGGCAGGGGTGGATTCCATGAACATCAGTGGGTGGAATTCATACAGGGCATACTGTTGCCCTAATAATTATGCTATTTTCTGTAAGTTGACAGTCCTGTGCTATATCGGGGACTAGTATTTATTTGAAGCAGATATCAAGCAAAGTGGAAACCTATTTGAAAAAAAAAAAACTTGAGTTTTATGATAGTATATCAAGAAACAAAGGTGATTTAGTTAATTTCTGAGAGTTGCTCACTTTCCAGTGCTATAGTTCTTGAATCTATTTTAAGATCAAGAACAATAATCACCTCTACTGATCTGTATTAACCAAAAGTGTGGAGAGTATAGATAATAAAATTCCCAGATGATCTTAAAATTAGTTTTGTTCCCTTCCTGACTGCACTTATACCATGATTTTGATAAGAAAATTTAATAGCTGTGTTTCCTCTCTTCTCTTCCCCTTATGATAATAGGAAAGCTACATTAATGTGAGGTGACATGCTAGAGTTGTATTTGCAGTGAAAGAAACATGTCCTCTCATGATGGAAGCTAAGAGTAGAAAGCTTAAGATGGAGGCATTGCAAGATCAGAAACTCAAAGTGGGGGTAGAGATGATGAACAAAGTTGTTAAATCAAATAAAGAAATGAAAAATCCTTAGGGGCTGACTGCTACAGTAGTCACTGATAGTGAGTATCAAGCTGCTATAGAAAGTATCCAGAGGTGCAGACCAGAGGTGGGGAGATGGAGACTGAGGGCTAAAGTAGAGAATCATTAGTCCTTACAAATCAACCTAGTCACACCCTACAAGTAATTAATTTTACCATGGAAAACAATTCCACAAAGGAATGAGCCTTTCCCAAAAGGAAGAACACTGCATAGGAACAATTTCTGTACTGGCAAGATGCAGCTAGGCATCTCTTTCTTAAACCTACCCCTTTCAAAAACACAGCTCTCAACTAAGACTGTCTGCCTGGTCTATGAAGGCATCTCTTTCAACAGTCTGTTCCTTCCAAAGGCAGTTCTCCTGCCTGCCTGTGACTATGCAAGTGTTTCTTTTCACAAACCTTTTCCTTTTGCAAAATAGGAGCAGCAGCTCTCCTGCCCACCTGTGAATATGCAGGTGCCTCTTTTTTTCTCTCTTCTTTTCCTAATAAACCTGTCCCTTTCAGATACAGTTCTTTTTGCCTGCTTGTGTCTGTGCTAGCATCCTCTCCCACCCCTTTTGTTAATATAATAAACCTGCCCTTTTGGATATAACTAAATGTCTCTGCCTCCTGGGGAAACTCCCTGTGTGTTGATGAAAGGGGAGCTCTGGTGAAATTTTTTCTGAGTTAACCCAAGGGCCCCATTCTCTAAACCTACCACCTCTCCAGAATGACATCATACATACTGAGTGCTGATAATGAATAATCAATATTAAAGTTCTTTCATGCACTTTATTAGAGGACCTACTATGTGCTAAGACAGTGATTAGTTACATTAATGTGTGCCAAAGTTACCTAGGGAGCTAGTTAAAAATACAAATTAATAATCTCCAGAAAGTTTTAATATAGTGCATTTGGGAAGACGGGTTCCATTGCCAGCAAGTACAGAGCAAGTTCACTATCAATTCAGACAGGCAAAGGAAAGTCCAGGAGCCCTCAGTGGATTTTTCAGGCTTTAATGCTCTCTCAGGGAACCAGATTGACAGGCACACCAGGCAGGGATACTGGTATGAAAGGAGGCAGGCCCAGGCCTGGCAGGGGGATGGAAGGCAGGCAGGAAACAGAGCTTCCCAGAGCCCCACAAATTTTTACTCTTCCTCTGGACTCTCTCTAGCATTCTCTTGTCCTCTCATAGTTATTCTCCCGTCTGAGTGATGTTGCCCTTATATACCTGACCTCTAGACTCGGGTGTGCACACATATGCATGCATGCACACCCATGCTCCAGGTGTGCACAATTAGGCATGCATGCCCATTCCCAAGCTCCTAAGTGCCTCCTGCATTAGCACCATCAAAGCCACAGGTGACAGCCACAGAGGCCAGTAGCACAAAAAGCCTGATTCATTCTAGTTTCTCTACAAGAGTCTTCTGCATCTATGAATTTAATAAATTCTACAAGTGATCATGAGGTAAACAAAACAGAAGAGCCTCTCTCCTAGACAAATATAAGGATCAATCATAGATTCCATAAATTTTGGCCAATCAGCATGTGTAGGATTAGGTAAGGACAAAATTTTAATCATCTAATTTATAGATTCTATTATCAGACTAAAGTACTGAGTTGCTCGAGTGTTGGTTTTGTCTAAAAATATTGTACCTAATTATTTAGTTCTATCATGATATTTAGCTTCCTAACTATGTTCTGTAGAGATCTATTATGACTTTGGAAAATTTTATAATATAGAAAATTGACTTTCTCTCTTTTGTATTCCATGATTTCTAGACATGCCCTTCTTCATACAAAAAGCCAAAAGGAAAAGGTGCAGGCTTTTCAGATGTTTCCTGTGCTATAAAAAGAAAACACAGTGCTATGTCTTCTTCGGAGACCATAATGGATTTTCAAATGTCACCCAGCCATTGATCTGCTGTCTCTAAGATTTCAGCAGGGACAGAAACCTCAGTGAAAAGAATCATCAGTATTGATAAGTCCCTTATATTCAACAAGAGACTTGTGATTTTCAGTTTGTATATTCCCATGATATTTATTGAACATCAGAGCAATGAAGTGAATCAAATTGTATACACTCAGCATGCTTTCTACCAGCCTTGTGTAATCTTCAGGGCATATGATGTTGAAGCTGAAAATAGCATCCCAGAGCAATGCAAATAAATAACTGCCATTCTCCTTAAGAATGGCATAAATGCATCCCATGATGATACACTTGAACTTGGTTTCCAAGGTAATTTTCCAATAGCCAGGCTACGTTTGCAGACATATTATTGGCATTTTTATACTAATATCAAGATCTGGAAATAAGATTATCTACTTTAAAAGGAAATCATGCTAAACAATGAAGAAAGAATATTACATCAAATAGAATTGCATATCTTTGGCCTTTCCATACAAACTTTAGATCAATATTGACAGAATAGCTTCCTGGAATTTATATTGTTGTTGCACTGAATGCATAGATCAAGCTGAAAAGAACTGACATCAGAACTATAGTGAGCCTTCCAATTCATGGACAAAGAATATCTATGCGTTTATTTACACACATATACACAGATTGAAATTATATAGATTTCAGGTGTATAGCCTTATAAATCAACATCTGTATAAACTACATTACACTTGCCACCAAAAGCCTAATTTCCATTTGAAGTTGTTCCATTTATTTGCTGTTCCATTTGTTAAGATAGCTTAGCTGAATATAAAAACCTTACTTTTATTGGATATTTAAGAATTTCAACTTCACTGTTGCTTTGTTTATAACCTTTTTTGGAAGGCTACTAAGCTATTATAATCACAATTATAGGTAATTTTATTAATTTGATTAAGGGAACTTATTAATTTTTCCCTGAAGTTTAGTCATTTCCGTAGCTTATTTCTCAGTCATTTGTTTTGGCTCATTCTTTGAGGTATAAAGCAGGCCCTCGCAAAATCTATTTTTAAACTGTCTTTTATTTCCAGGTAGTTGTTTTTCTGGTTTAAATATTTATTTCTGTTCTTTTCTAGTAACTATAATTATAGAAATGGGTAGATATTTTTCTTGCCTACCTATTATTTCATCTACTGTTCCCTTTCTGTTTTTACTCATTAAAAAATCCCTAATTTACTCTAGGATTCTATCCTGCCTTCCCTCAATGTCTTTTATTCAATTTTTGTTCCAATATATATTCCCTTGAGGAACTTCTAATTTCTACTCCATTTCCTAGTTGATTATCTTTCTTCAATTTCTTTTCTTAGTTTGATTGACTTTCATTGCACTTTTTCCCTGAGTTTAGTCATTTTTTTGTCATTCATTTTTAAAATTTGTGAGTCAAGCATTTTAAAAATTATAACTAGCTGCTTGTTTAGGTTTATTTAATTCAATTTAGAAACTTTTAAAAGTTATTCTTTCTCCTCAATTATTTTTGGGATGAATATTTATCACAGGAATGTTTTACTTTGAATTTTATGCTTACTTTTTGCAGATTTTTGTGTTGAACTGGATTGATTTTTTAATTCTTGGCCTTTCTTTTATATATAATTTTCCTAACTCAAGAGTGTCCTCTTATACTGGTATGATATAGTGCATTTTAAAAGCTGATTATGTGGATAGTCATAATGATGGTGGCAGAAGGAGGGAAAGGACATATGATGATTTTATTCTGTAAGATCCATAACTTTAAATTCCAGTTTTTATTTCTTTCTTTCTTTTCACTGTCATGCCTTTTTTTCAAGTTGGCAGGTTCTTCCTCCAGAAGCAATGCTTCTCCAAAGCTAGCACCTCCAGTTCAGCTTACTTCCAAGCTCCATTCCTGTAGTTGATGAAGTACTACTCATTCCTTGACTTGTGCTTAGTACTTTGACACATTCATGATTTCTTTTTCCAGATGTAATTTTATCTCTCTTTTATCTACATTTTCAGTTCAACTGTTGATTTTCATAGAATTCCTTAAGTTTCCCTTCCTTCAATTCCCATATATTTAGGCTATCACCAACATTGAGAATTTGTTGAAATTTGGTTTTTATTTCTCTACTTATAAGTAATTAGAATTTTGTGGTATTCTCTGTCCCCTAGTAATGTTAAGGCATGGCTAATTGTAAGTTTGTATTCTTTGGTCATTTGTGTTGTTTTGTCATCGTTGCTTTTGTGCTTTTGGGAAGGTTAGATGAAGAGATTAGGATTCAGGTAGCTGCCATTATTTTCCATATCTGAACACTTGACCAGAGAAGGTTTTAAGCAAAGGTGGTGCTAGATTTTAGAGTTGAGTACAGGTACTACTTCAGGATTGAAAGATTGGAATTAGGTATGCAGCAGTAATTGCTCCACTTGGTGAAATAACTATATAAGAAAGTGGCAGTGAAACTTGAAAGTGAGGATGATGTCAAATTTCAATAAATACTAATTGTCCATATCTTAAATAAATTGGAACTCTAAAAGAACTGTTGCCTATGGACTAAATTTCATTTTTATAAATAGCAACATAATTCATTCATGGGTTAAGATAATTTCCTACTAATAAGCCATAAATATTCCATTGGTCATTAAACTTTGGGGACATTCTAAATGAAGAACTATTGACAATTATTGCATCATCGTAAAATCAGGATCTCTTAATTAATCATGCCAAATTTTTACTTGACATTCTCACTTTTAGCAGAGATTTATTTTTGGCTTTTATTCAATATAATTAATTAAATATACTTAATTGAATTGCTTTGATTTTTGTTGGCAATTTAATTATACCACTTAAACTTTCAGTACAAATGAATTTGGCTACAGAAAAAACAAATTGATTTTGAACTTCCACAAATATGAACAATTTGGATAAGTGAATAACTAGAGTTATAGTGAGAATTACAAAATTAATAAATGATGCTTAGATTACTATTTGGCACACTGTAACTACTTAGTAAATAGTAAATACTAAGTACAGTGGGCAACAAATTTTTACAAAAGTCATGTTACTGAAATAAAATTAGTCATTTCCTATCAATTTATATGTGCTCAACACAAATATGACAGTAAAATTCTAATTTTGGCTCTAGTTTTTTTTGTAATCTGCAATAAATGGATGTTTACATCACGAAATGCATGACAATAGTAATAGGCCTACTACTAATACCTGTAAAAAATCAAGTCATATATTACTTCTTAGATTTCTTCACTTGTCTCTTGTACAACTGTTCAGGAGCATCTCTGGGGAGTGTACATAAGTAGTCAGCCAGAATTGGAGTGGACCATTTTCGCTGGTATCTTTGTTCCATTGATGCAATATCTTGATGCAAACATTTGCCATGTTCATCACTGACCATACCACAGTTTTCAGGGAAGAAATCCAGATGGGAATGAAGGAAGTGGATCTTTAGAGACATATTGCAGACAAGTTTCTGATACTGCATCAGCATGTCTTCTGTTAGTTCCTTCTAGTTTTCTGTCCTGACATTCCCAAGAAAGTTTGTAGACACTAGGTGAAAAGCATTCCATGCTTGTTTCACATCACACTGCAACAAGTTGTTGAACTGGTCATCTTCGAAGAATTCTCGAATCTGAGGACCCACAAAAAATGCCTCTTTAATCTTTGCTTCACTGAGTCAAGGAAATTTTTCATGAGGAATTGGAAAGCTGGCAAGGTCCAGTTCATGGTTTTCACGAAATTCTTCATCTTGATCTTAGCAGTTCTGCCTTCTTCTTGGATAAGTCCAAACACAAATCAGGTCATTGAGTTCTTCCTGTGTTAGTCTGTGTGAGGTTGATGATGCACCACAGTGAAAATCTGGATCACTTCATGCTGATGGAACAGGAGAAGAACAGGTCGGCTCACCCTTCTCCTCATCAGATGAATCAAGAGAATATTCTGATGGAGGTTTTGGAATAGGAAGTCCCTCACCATGTAGAACTGGTCTCAATGCAGATGGAATGTTTGGGTAGACTATTCTCGACTTCTTTTGCTTCCTTATTCTGCCGGAAAGAGGAGAAACGAAGCAGAAGTAACAGTCTTTAATGTGGTTGCTTGGTTCTCTCCACACCATGGGGACTGCAAACGGCATTGATGGTCTTTTGCCGTTTAACCACTGTGAAAGCTGTGTTGTCCATGCAGCACAGCATATATGCAGGGCCCAAGGCTTGTCTTGGTCACCAACCTGGCATCTGAAGTAAAGATGATATGCCTTCTTCACTTGAGAAGTGATACTTTTCTACTGGTTGGCAAATGTCACTTCCCCACAAACAGAGCAGAAATTGTCCACGTTATTAACGCACTTTCGAGGACTTACTGTTCTCTGTTGTGCCTAAATGGATAAAATAATAACAGTTCTATGGAACAGTAGCTTAAATATTTCAAAGTCTGAAATATTTTCAATGCTCAACCTTTCCAACAGGGCTTTCTAGAGTGCACTGCTGACGTCAGCAGCCGCCTGGCAGTAGTATTGCATTGCATCAGAAAATGATGCAATCAACTCTAGATGATGTGTGCATGATGGTATTATGCAATATGATGCAATATTACATCATTCTAGGCTGATTTAGGATGTTGTTGCAGTCCTACTGGATAAATTTATATGGTGAAACATATAAAATGAATTATATGAAATAGCTTCAAAATGAGAACTAATAAAAATTTTTCAGGGTTATATTCATGTTCAGCACACCAAAATACTACAGATTAGGGCCTTTTTAAATCAGTAACTATCTCACTATTGACAAGTGTTGGGGTATAAATAATACTTTTATTTTGTTGACACAGCTCTTCTTTTGGTTACATCTAATAGCAAAAAAAGTAAAAAAAATATTTTTGTAGGTTACTGCCATCTAACTATGGTCAATAACACCAAAAATATCTCCAGATCCTCTCTATTTATAAAATCTAATGTGTAAAACTGAGAAACATTTCCTGATGCACTCATCCTTTTTTTTTTTTTTTTTTTTGGAAACAGGGTCCCTTTTATGAACATTGATTATAACAAAAGAAGAACAGAACATAAATACCTAGTACAAAGAGTAACATGCAAATGCTTCTAAGTTTTATATCCTTTCATAATCATTCTTTACTTGAATTTTATAGTAATATGATCCTAGTTCACTGAATTAACTGTTGAAATCTTTTTTGTTCTATTGTGATATAACCATGAAAACAAAGTTTTCCTCAGGTGGATATTGCACCAATAGTTACATTTTCATGATAATTTTAATGGTTCTATCCAGGATGTTTGCAACAACACCCTAGCAGGTTTTAGTGCTTTTTTTTTAATATAATAGATATTTATTTTTGTTATTCGTATCTTTTACATTATTATGTATTCCCCATAAGTTACCCACCACCTATTCACCCGTGGAGCCATCACCATAGTCCTCCGTGCTCCCCTCCTCCCCCCTCTTGAGCTCTCCCCCTCCCCTCCTTCCCTGCTGAATGTTGCTTTCTTATTTGGCTCCCCTATATTCCTGTTATAAGTGAAACCATTTGATACTTTTCTCTTTCTTTCTGGCTTATTTCACTGATCATGATCCCCTCTAGGTCCATCCATGTTGCTGCAAATTGCATGTGTTTGTCTTTTTTGAATGCTGAATAGTATTCCATTGTGTATATGTACCACATCTTCTTGATCCAGTCATCTATTTTTGGGCATTTGGGTTGTTTCCATACCTTAGCTATTGCAAACAGTGCTGCAATAAACATCCGGGTGCATGTATCCTTTCAGATTGGTGTTTTTGTGTCTTTTGGGTGTATTCCCAGTAGTGGTATTGCTGGGTCATATGGAAGTTCCATTTCTAGCAGTTTGAGGAAATGCCATACAGCATTCCATAGTGGTTGGATCAATTTGCATTCCCACCAGCAGTGTAGTAGAGTTCCTTTTTCTCCACATCCTCGCCAACATTTGTTGTTTATAGAAGAAAAAATAGGCAAAACTCCACATGACATACATCTCAGCAAAATCTTTAAAACCACTTCCCCCATAGCGAAGGAAGTAAAAGAAAAGATAAACAGCTGGGACTACATCAAACTAAAAAGCTTCTGTACAGCAAAAGAGACAATAATTAAAACAAACAGACACCCTACTAATTGGGAGAAGATCTTTGCACACAACACAACCAATAAAGGACTGATAACA
>PVIJ01008250.1:0-16815 GCA_004024925.1 Scalopus aquaticus
GCAGTTTGAGGAAACGCCATACAGCTTTCCATAGTGGTTGGATCAATTTGCATTCCCACCAGCAGTGTAGGAGAGTTCCTTTTTCTCCACATCCTCGCCAACATTTGTTGTTGCCTGTTTTATTAATGTGCGCCATTCTCACTGGGGTGAGGTGGTATCTCATTGTGGTTTTAATTTGCATTTCCCTGATTATAAGTGACGTTGATCATTTTTTCATGTACCTGTTGGCCATTTGCTTTTCTTCTTTGGAGAAGTGTCTTTTTATCTCTTCTGCCCATTTTTTGACTGGATTGTTGGCTTTGTTTTTTTTGAGTTGTGTGAGCTCTTTGTAGATTATTGTTATCAGTCCTTTATCGGTTGTGTTGTGTGCAAAGATCTTCTCCCAATTAGTAGCGTGTCTGTTTGTTTTAATTATTGTCTCTTTTGCTATACAGAAGCTTTTTAGTTTGATGTAGTCCCAGCTGTTTATCTTTTCTTTTACTTCCTTCACTATGGGGGAAGGGTCTCATAGTTGCCGAATAATAGAGTTGAATGCAGTGAAATAATCGCGAGACTTGGTGTGCTAGAAATTGAGGCTGTCATTGCTAAAACCTGGAGAATTCTGGGCCCCCTGGAGCCTGGCAAACTGGTTCAGCCTGACTACAACTTTTTTGCTTAAACTTTTTTCTTTATATGACAATTAATCATATGATTTTCCTTGTAGCTCAAAATAAGGATGAGCATCTACTATTATAGAAAAATTCTTATGTTCTGCGTCTATAAGCCCATCTTCCCTCATCTCAATTCTAGTCAAGTGTTGGGATTTCTTTTCTCACCTGAAATATACATTCTATTCATACTTTTATAAATCACAATTTTATACATCTTTTCCTAAAGAAAAATCCCCAAATTGTATAAGCTTCAGGCCCCAACAAGCTCAGGTCTACCTCTATCTATCCCTTCATGGTCTGGTCCAGCCCTGGACAAGCCCTTAAATGGTCTTTAACCAAGCTATGTATCCCTTGATAAAAAATTTTGAGTACGTCCTCAATATCTGTATTTTTATTTATATTTAAGTTACATGCATAAATAATTATATATGAAATATATATAAAACTTAAATTTTAAAAGATGAGATTAACTTTAAATAGTAGAGGTTTCGATAGTCTCCCTCCTCCCCCATGGACCATCATAGGAACATTCTTTGTTGTGTGCAGCCAGCTAGGAGATTCTAGTCTAGCTTCTGATTTTTGATATGAGTTTTCTAAAACTGATTATACAGTGACATTTCAGGGATTATACAGACACCTAATTTAAATTTTGTGCCTTTCTAAGACTGTAGTTGTCTTTCCCAACCCCTCATTAAATGTTTTTGAAGCAACCTAATTGATTTATCAATAATTGATAGATTTTCTAATTAATAAACATTATATATTAGAATTTCACAATAGTCTTGAAAGCAGGATCTACTGTTTAAGTGATTTCAAATCTATTTCCCTGTTTATTACATTTTTTACATTCAGCTCAGCTATATACCACTACAAAAGTACCTGATGAACTCAGTCATTCTAAGGAGCTAAGAGCCAATAATGATCCCTCCAGAGGTATCTGAATTTTAGACATTATTTCTTGAGTGTTTTCAGAAGTAACTATAGGAATCAGTGAGAATGGTGTGGTCAGATCAGGAGGAGAGAGTTTTTTGAGATAATACCAAGACCTCACTTCCTCATCCTATTAGGGCACCAACCTTACTGGTGAATTGGGTCAGGTAAGGATGCTTCTTTTCTAGAGTCCTCTCTTTTCAGGTACAGGAAGATGAGCTCAAATCCTAGAGATGGACCATTACCCAAAGCCAGAACTCGGGGAATAGTCCCTGTTGTGCTACTTATAAGCAGTATGTATTTGGGCAAGTGACTTTATGGACCCCAGTCTCTATAACAGGAAATTATTTTTGAAGGAAAGAGAGGCTGGGAAATGTAAACTTGAGCTCTCCTGTAGTTCTGGGATCTATGATTTTATCACTAAGTCTTGTCCTACAGTCTTACTGTATGCTAGAGCAATCTGGGGACAGAATTATACAAGTGAGTTATAGCTCAATTTATTTATGCTCTTGTGGAGTTTATGCCAGTTGACTCCACCTTTAAATCTAGGTTTAACCTCACAATTTCCTTTTTTATTCAATGAATCCCTGACACACACATGCCTCTAAATAGGAATTTTTAAAGTCCCATGAGCAAGTTCTGGTCTGCCTGCCTACCCCTGAATTAAATTAATAATTACCCATGTAAAATGATCTGCATGTTAATCCCTGAATCACTCGATTGAAAAAAGCCATTATATTTTTCTACCTGTGCTCTTGCTTTTCCCTGTACTCTTTATTGAGTATGTGTTGTCTTAAGCTTCAGCTAAATACCCTCCAAGTCTTTCAAACGTAACGCTTAAATGCCATGACCTCCACATAGCCTGTAGGGATTGACCTCATCACACGCAACTCTCCCCACGCTTTGGACCTCTCGTGCACAACCTCTTATCCCCGAGGGTGTCATTATTTTTGGCCATTCCTGTCCCTCCTTTAAATCACCTTTGTTATTCATCTTTATTTGCCCTAGATCACTCTCTTACCTCCCCCAAACTCTCACAAATGAAAAGGCATCTAGCATGCCCCTTGTTTTAGAATCTGAGCTCCTTCTTAGGATCATAGTTAAGGACACTGTAAATATATTATTGAAATGCATCAATGTGGTATATTTTTCCTTATAAATTGACAGTGAACTTCATCAAAGGCCCTTTGGTGTTCTGCCTGCAAAAAAATACCTGTTATGCCAAAATGAACTTGCCTCATCCCCTCTGAATCACTGAGCACCAAACTACAAACTCATTCCTACCTCCCACCCAGGAAACCCAAGTACCAAGTACACAGGTCACTTGACATGACTTAAAGTTGAAGTTTAGCTTCTTCTAAGTGAGTATTTTGAAGATGAATAATAAAAGGGGTTGGGAGATAATTGATGCAGTTCCAAGGCTCTGTCTAGAGAGGCCCTGCAGGAAAGCCTGAGGACCACAGCTACCTAAACGATAATTAATAAAGTCGGGGCCATTGGTGGACCTGCCTGCAGCCCTTCCTCTCCTGTGCTTAAAGAAAGGGAAGCTTGAAGAACACTTCTGTAGGCTGGACAGGCATATTTCTCCTTTCCTGGAATCTTCCTGGACTAGCAAGCAACTGTTAACTTATCTACCTTAGGAACTGGGCAACCAGTGAAAGCTTGTGCCTGGTTGTTTTTCTTTTTCTTTATCTTTTTCACTCGGGTATGTAGTAGACATTTTTTTAAGTAATTTTTATTGAAGTAACATTGAATTGTAATATGTAACTTTCAGGTGTATATCATTAATAATTCACTATCTGTGTATGGCACATTAAGCTCACAACTAAACATCCAATTCAAAGCAGATACTTATTTTTAATAAATTCTACAGGAGATTCATCATTTGATTAAAAATCATGGTCCTTTTCAATTTGCCTTAAGCAACAGAAAAGGTGTAGTATAGAATTGAGGCAAAAATTGCAGGGCCCAATGGGAAGCAAGTTTAGTACCACCTGTCATTTACTGAGTCTCTGCTAAATGCCATCCTTGTGTAAGCCCTCCAAAATAGAATCATTGTTCAAAAAACGGGGGGTTATAATTCCTAACCCTGAGAGTTGTTCTAGGGATGAAGTAAATTTTTTACATAATATTTATCACATGACCTGTCCTCAAAAAAGACAGCAATTTCTTTGCCTTTGTTTTAGGTCTACAAAATGCCAGTGAGGTAACAGTCATCCAACCTAGGATGTCATTTGTCTCCTCAACCTGAAACCTTCAAGGTCTTATCCACAGAAAATAATAATAATGCTGTTGGATTCATAACACATTGCAATTTACATAATGCATTCACATATATTATCCTCTTTAATATTCAAATCCTAATTTTGAAGTAAGAATTAGCTTTTCCATTTTAGAGATGAATATTTGAGATGGAGAGTCCTCAAATGACTTCTTCAAGGTCGGATGGTTAATATAGGTCTCACACTCATCAAAACCCACTGGTGGGAAAGGCATTGGATGAAAAAAGCAGTGTCCTTAAGGTTATCATTGTAATGGCACTAAATTAGTCTCCTGGTAATAACTCAAAATATCTCTCCTGACATGACCCTGCAATCTTCCCCACTAAGATTAGATATTTGAGTTGAAGCATTGAGTTTCCAAACGGTCCTTGTAAAATTTGCAGATATTTCCACCGATATCAGTGGCATAATAAGCCAGTACATCTCAAACCTTTCCGTATAATGCATTCACATATCACATACATGTAACTGTGGTAGGCTTGTGGTTAGGTAAAAAATAAACACAACTTGATAGCGTAAACCAACATAAATTTATTATCTCATTGTGCTGGAGGTCAGAAATTAGAAATCAGCATGACAGGAGTGAAATCAAAGTGTCAAAAGGGCCATATTTCCTCTGAGACTGCAGGGGAGAATCTCTTCCTTTTCTCTTCCAGCTCCTGGTGGCTACCAGCTTCCTGGGCTTGTGCCCAATCTCAGCCTCCATGTTTGCATTGCCTTCACCTCTTCTGAGTGTTAATTTCAAATCTCTTTCTATATCCTTTTATAAGGACAAGTGTGGTTACATTTAGGACCAGTTTGGACAATACAAGAAGTGTTCCTCCTCTCAAAATCCTCATCACATCTTTTGTGATGCAAGGTGATGTTCACTCTTTTCCTAGTCATGTTCACAGCTCCTGAGAATTAGGAAACAATAATATCCTTGAGTAGCATCTTTCAGCCCACTTCAGTGACTTCATGAAATGCCTCCTTTGTAGATGAGAGTGCTAGTGGAGCCAAAGCCTGTGGCATTGGCCAGAGAGGCACTTTCCCAGTACTGAGAACTCCAGGCCAAGGCTGGCCCTTCTCACTTCAAATGGCCCAGCTTAGTGACTGGCATCAAGAGTAGACAGTAAGGGCCTCCCCGGTGGCGCAGCGGTTGGGCGCTGTGCTGTGTGGACAGCTGTGGAGCTGTCAGCAGTGGCTACGTGAGTTTGACCCCCGGCCGGGGAGAATCCCACATGGTGCGGCAGACCTCTCCTGCCTCGCCCGCTGCTCCCCTCAGCAGTGTACTTCTGATCTGCCTGTTCTGCTCCCCACTCTGTCTCTGGTGAACCCTCTCGCCGCCCCACGCCTCTGGCCTGTACCCCAGCTTGTATATATAAATAAAATAAAAATCTTTAAAAAAAATTAAAGTGAATAATATGATTATCTTATAAAAAAAAAGAGTAGACAGTAAATATCATGCATTGTATCATACATTGTAAGAAATGATTCCCTCGTGAATACCTCTACATACCTGCCAACACCCCTTCTTCTAAAAGTCATTTTCTACCCGATTTGAGGACAAAATACAATCTTTTTTAAAATTCTATTTAATTTTAATTAATTTTTAAATTTTTATTGAGGTAACATGGGTTTATAACATATAAGTTTCAAAAATACAGTATTATATTTCATCGTCTGTATATACCATTATCATGATCACTGAAAACCTATCTTTTAAAATGCTCTGATGGTACTTCCATTGACCAATTTTTGTATATAGTATTTTTTTATTGAGGTGATATTGGTTTACAACACTGTGTATGACTCAGAAGTACAGGTTCACACCTCTTCAGATACATGTTACCACACCACACCCACCTCCAAAGCACCAATAATCCAATATAGTCCATCGAGACAAGTACAATCCTCAATCCTGATCTCCATTGAAAAGAATCCCTTTCACCATTGAACTTTCATATATGACTTTTTAGCTTGCTACATTCTCTCTCCTCCCAAATTCTGAGCCCTCTGTTGTGAATCCACTTTTCATCAGGACCAACCACAATCTCTCACCTTTGATCTGTCTTATCTGCTGTCAGTTCTCCACACAGCAACCAGAGTGATCTCTATAAAACTCATATCACATTATTTCCCAGTCTAAAAGATTGTGGGGGCATCTGTCACTCTCATAATGAAAGTCAAAGCCCATACTATGGCCTACAAGACATGTAAGAGCTACAAAGTCTTCCTAGCCTCTCAGCCACTTTGCTCCCAGGGCCTTGCCTTTGTGGAATTAGCAGTAGCCCTGTCCTGAAAGACCATGTATAGCACAGAAACACTCAAGGTAGACCTAGCATGGAGACATCCTCATTCAAGAGACCCAAAGAGATCTATACAAAATGATGGGCCTCCTTGGTCTCTTGAATGAGGATGTCTCCATCCAGATTGAGATGGTTCTCAGCAATGATGTCTTTAAATCCGTTTTCTGCCTTTCTCTTTCTCTTCTCCTTCTGGGACTCCCAATATATGGATGTTATTTCTCCTTAGATTATTCCAAGGAGCCCTTAAACTTATTTTTTACTTTTTTATTCTTTTTTCTCTTTGTTATTCTATTTGTGTGTTCTTTGACACTGTGCTTTCAAGCTCGCTAATTCCCTCCAGTACTCACATTTGTCTGCTGTTGAAACCCTCTATTGTATTTTTAATTTGGTTATAGTACTTCTTAGCTCCAGTAGTTCTAATTGTAACAGTCTTGTATTTTCTCAGTCTTTATTTTGTTCCCATTTGTATAATTCTTTTTTTTTTTAATTCAACAAACACTATCGTAATTGTTACCTTAAACTCCTCTTCAGGCATATGCCAGTTCTGTGATTGAGATTTATTTTGGGTTTTTATTTTTTTTTCTCCAACGTTTGTGATATGTTCCTGTGACTCTTCACTTTTGGCTTTTATGGGTTATAATAGGGAATAAACTTTACCCCTGTTCAGATAGCCAGCATACCCATGTCACTGAGGGATAATAGGTAGAAGGGACCTGGGGCAGCAGGAGTCACCTCCAGTGAGCTCAAAAGTATTCAAGCATCCAATTGTGCTGCGGGTACCAAAGTTGTGCGGTGGGGATTTGCAGTGACCCCTTCCTCTACGCCAGTTTCTTGGCCTGAATGTCCTATACAGTTTTGTTCCAGCATTAACCTCTAATCTGTATTTGAGCAGTAGGTACAGTGCTATGTATGAATTACAGTTGAGAGAGGGCCACAAACTAGGGGTTGATATTTTGCTTTTCTGGTACAAAATCTTAACCTGGGGAGCTTGCTCCTGTTGTTGAGACAATCAGTGGTGGGGGGGGGGGAGGCAGGGGGAGGGAAGGAAAAGCGCACAAAATGGAATAGAAAAGAACACAAGGGACTATGGAGATGGATCACGGGTGAATTGGTGGTGGGCTACCCAAGGGGAATACAAAATGTAAAAGACATAAATAACAATAAAAATATATATTAAAAAAAATTTAGAAACAACCCAAATACCCAAAAAAAAATACCTGGATCAGTACCTTCATCCAGGGTACTGGATCAAGAAGGAAGATGTGGTATATATACACAGTGGAATACTATTCAGCAATCAAGAAAGATAAACTCATGCTATTCACAGCAACTTGGGTGGAGCTGGAAGGGATTATGCTCAGTGAAATAAGCTAGAAGGGGAAAGAAAAATGTTCAGGTGGTTTCACTTATCAGAAGAATGTAGGGGAATCAAATAAAGGATAAGGAAAAATAATAATAGTAATAAATAAATAAATAAAATTAATAGGCAACTATCAATCAGAGACATTCTGCAAGAAAGGGAGAGGGATCAAAACAGGGGAGGGAAGAGCACAAGGGCCTATGGTGATGGTGCACGTGTGAACTGGTGGTGGGAATTATATGGGGACTGTGCCTGAGAGGAGAAAGCAAATATTGTGCAAAAATAAAGAATGATGAAAAAAAAACATAGAAATAAATAATTTTTTAAAAAAGATCTAGATGCTTAAATTCTTGAAAGCATTCAGTTGTTGTGTTGGTTGTGACACTGGGTAAGGTACATGTTTTTAACCATCACAACCTCAGACTACAAATAATGGCTTCTTGTATGAGGAGACACAGGTGATCTGACCTGGTTCTTCCAGCCAGTTCAACTGCAGATATTGTTTATTGGAGGTCTAAGTTTACAGCCAATAATTATCACTCTGTACCCTGACTCTTACAGTTCTTGAATAGTGGACCCTCTATCCTAGGCACCAACTCTGTGTACCCACACCCACACCCAGTGCAGTGCTGGGTTTCCAAAGTCCCTAATGTATTTTCCCCAGAGTCAAAAATTGTAAGGGGTCTATGTAAGGCAGCTGCTGTTCCTCTTGTGAGTTGTACTGCCCCAGTATCACTGCAGACAGAGTTCAATTCCAGGTTTATACCCCTCTCTACTGGACTGTTGCTCCTGATGTATGCTGCAATCATCCATTTATCTTTCAAGGGTTATTGACTTTGCTGCAGTTTAGTTTGAATATTGGAGGAAGGGAGACCAAATCTTCACTCTGCTGCCATATTTTCACACACCAAGACATTTTTATTTTATTTTGTAGCTAAAAATAAAATAATTACAAACTAAATTCCACCATCCAAAGTTGGACTACATAACCAAACTGTTGTCTGTTCTCTCATATTCCTTTCTTTCTATATATAGATGTGTGTGTGTGTGTGTGTGTGTGTGTGTGTGTGTGTGTGTGTTTATGGGTAAATATATGCATATATACAGACGTAATTTTTATAAATATATTCACACGTTACTTCCTATTTAAAAATTTTTTTTTCACTCAAAAAATCATCTAAATCTATCCGTGAGTATCAATAACATCATTCTTTTAATACCTGCATTGCTATTTCATCATTTTTATTTATTTTTTTTTAAGATTTTATTTATTTTTTTTATTTATACATACAAGCTGGGGTGCAGGCCAGAGGCGTGGGGTGGCGAGAGGGTTCACCAGAGACAGAGTGGGGAGCAGAACAGACAGATCAGAAATACACTGCTGAGGGGAGCAGCGGGCAAGGCAGGAGAGGTCTGCCGCGCCATGTGGGATTCTCCCTGGCCGGGCATCGAACTCGTGTCACCGCTGCCGACAGCTCCACAGTGCAGCCCTTAACCACTGCGCCACCGGGGAGGCCCCCTCATCATTTTTATTTAAACAGCTCACTATCAACAGATATTCATATTGCTTCAAATTTTCACTATTTTCAACAATATTATAGCAATCATCTCTATTTTGGTTCTGTAGTTATAGTGTTGTTCTCCCTTGGACAGTGTGACATTGTTACACACAAAAAAATATCAGCCAATTATGTATGAGGAGGGATTATAAATAGGACTAGGATTTCTCTTGCTTTTTTCCATGAATTATTTTTCCTCTTCCTCAAAATAATTAAGACTATTTGAAGAAGAATATCTCAAAAATATTCCTTTTTAGTAGGGGAAGAACCTGAGACTATAAATTCAAATGAGATATTAAGGAAAGAATCTCTCTTTCCTGACATTCATTTCTTGCATTTAAAACTAAAAGTCCACTTTCTCTTTCTTTATTTTAAAAAATAACGAATGGTTTCACTTATAACAGGACTATAGGGAAACCAAACAGGAGAGAGACACTTGAGGGGACGGGGGGAGGGGGAGGATAAGGGCACAAAATGGAGTAGAAAAGAACACAGGGGACCACGGAGATGGATCACGGGTGAATTGGTGGTGGGTTACCCAAGAGGAATGTAAAAGATATAAATAACAATAAAAATATATATTAGAAAAAATAAATAAATAAAACTAAAAGTCCATTTCTTTAGTTGTTTTAAAAAAGGGAAAGCGCCCATGTTATTTATACTGAAAAGGAAAGATTACATTAAGATCTGCCACAAATTGACAAAAACCAGAAGATTCAAACTGAACACTAGCCTCCTCTCCCAAACTCAAACATTTTAAAGCCAAATGGTTCTAATAGAAGAATTATGCTCCAATCAATCAAATTACATCTTTAAAAGATATAGTAGTTACTTTGTAGGACAGTCAAAACCCTATCTAGCGTTACATGCTTCCATTGCAGGGATGCAAAACATTTTTATGAACACACTAAAGGAGGGTAATGGGAGAGACCTCATCGAATTAATGGTTGGGCAAAATAAGATTCTGGCGGATCGCACCCAGAGAACAATCCTGCAGCTGCAAAGGCAGATAAAAAGGAGACATAAAATAACCTTGCAAATAACCTGCCCATACGCGTCTATATTTTCCTGTCCACAAATGCTCTGGAGTGGGCAGATGTAGGAGGGAATAGAATGCTGTGAAGAATCTGTGTGTGTGCTTATACTAACTCCCATTAAGACTAACACATGCTATTTGTTCTCCAAGTGAGTCATTCTGAATGAGTCATTCTGATTTAAATTTGCTCTTATCCAATGCTATCATCCATTGAGCAAGCTTTGCCAGTTGCCTTCTAAATCTGTATCATTTGTAAGGAAACAGCAGGATTTACTTTAGTGTCTTCTTCAAAAGATTCACCACCTTCCACTACTTCCATCCTTCATCCTTACTGACACCCTCCGCAACCCCCTCTTCCCCGACCCCCACCCCAGAATTGAAGATTCCAATGTCCATTCTGAGTTCTTGCCAAGGTGGCAACTTTAAGAATATTGGAAGGGCCCTCTTATCAAACACAATAAGTCCACTTGTTAATTGATTAATCTTAAGTTCATTAAAGTGTGGAATGATTTGAATGATAGTATTCTTGAACATTTATTTTAATGTATATTCACTTCCTTCTGCCTGGATCCCTTTTAGGATTCCAAGACTTTTTTTTTTTTTTTTTTTGGCATGAGCCCTAGCCAGGATGCATTTCTACAATTTCAGCTGGGGGTTTCTATGTGAAAACTTAATGATACTTGCAAGTATCAAATTGACTACCAAAATTGTCCACCATTTTTTACAGTTTTCTCTAATCTTTTATAGTTGTCTTACCCACTCATATTTTAACAGCCTAGTGTTGTTTTTTTTTTAAACTACCTATATCAAGTCTTTCTAAAAGTACTTGGCTTAATTTTTCATAGATATAACCACTTTTACATTCATATTTTGTCAGATTATGTAATACTTTGTTAAATGACTTAATTATATTAAAAAGTACAATGACATAAGCAGACTTGAAAACAAACTACAGATGTGATTGGTTCTTATGTAAGCCCTGAGTTCCACAGTAAGGGCCCATTAGCATTCATCCTGCAGTGGATTTTTATGCAGTAAATAGAGAGCAGTGGCTAATCATGTGGTTCTAATCTGGCAAAGCGGTTAAATGGGGCTAGTTAAGAAAGCTTCTGCAGTAGATCTGTCAAGCTATAAATTCTAAGGTCTGAACAACTTCTGAAAACTGGCAGTGAAAACCAGTACTTATTCGCTTTTCACAAACTCAATATGTGACCATAGGCAGGGGTATTACTCAAAAATGTCCAAGAAATAACATCCAGGATAGCCTGGGCACTGTCCTATTAGAACACAGAGCAGCCATACACAAGCTCTAAGGACATACTAGAGTATCTGGCTGGATATTAGTTCTGATCATGGATAAACAGACATTTTGGAGTCTTATTCACTTGCAAATGAAGCATGTTGGTCAAGCAATGCTCTATGGTTCCTTCCAACACTGAAATTCTTTATTGAGCTATATACAGCTCTAATTAATTTCCTCCCATGGGATATATCAATTCTCTGATTCAATTGTTTGTTCTTCTTTGGATAGGTGCCGACTCAGAATTGTCACTGAGATATAGACTCTCAATGTCAATAATGAAAGGACAATCGCAAGGAAGGGATAGCTGCGAAGGTGTCAGTTGACTCCAAGCATAGAGTACCTAGTATACATTTTATACATGTAACATTCAAAAACATATTTACTTCTACATATTGTTATCCTCCTGCCTGATTCTCCAGGGTCTGTGTTCTGCATGTTTTGAACCTGGGAATGATGTTTATTTTTATGCCTTGCTTAGTTTACACAGATTGGAGCATGTTTTCCACATGCAGCTTCTTGTTTGCCAACAAGCCCAGCTGCTGGGGGGCACTGAAGATCACCCAATTATAGAAAACAATCTTGAATACCTTTTCACATCTCTCTCTCCTCCCCTAGAGGATGTTTTCCAACAATTACCATTCTAAGGGCCTCCTTCATTTTCAGGAAATATTTTCTCCTTATTCCTTTTTCTTTTTCCTTTCCTAGTCATCCTATAAGAGTTTACCTTGGAGCAGGTAGGGGAACAGGGGGTAAGCCAAGTCCTTCTGGCTGACTTTTATTTTGAACTCCCTCTGAAGGGAGACAGGGCACAACAGATTTGAACACTTGCTTGGAAAAAATTTAAAAAGTCTTCCAAACTACTTTACAGTTGTTAGCCTAGGCTCCCGTATGCCAAGTTCCAGTCCACAATAAATTTTATTGCAATGTTATAAACTCCTGAAAAGAGGAACTTGGAATAGAAGTGCTGACACAAGCTTCCAGAGCTGCGGCCCTTCATTCTTGTGGGTTCAGTCCTGACATCAGCACCCAAATGCTAACATGCCATAAAGAATGTTTCGCCCATCATAGATTATTTGATTTTTCTCTTAAATTAATTTTAATGAAAAGAGCCAGGGGATCTCATCAAAGAGAAATGAGTACTCTTGTAAACAATACATGGCTTATTGTGAATGCTTAAGGCTTAGAACTCCAAGAGTTATTCAGCCAAAGTTTAATTCGTCTTGCAAATAAAGCTGGCCTTTTTTTTGGGGGGGGGGGGAGGATGTGTGATTATTCATGTAAATGACAGCTTTATGTACTATAATTTCAGTCATTAATGAAGGCACAATTACTTTATCATACATTACTAGGATCAAAGAAGGTCTCTTAAGAATCAGTTGTCAGCATATAGAGTCAATACAGAAATTAGACCAAATTCGAAGTGGAAAATTTTGTTTAAATAATGCCCTAGAGGTTAAAGAAACAATGAATTGAATTTGCACAGAGAGAAGATTAAAAAGACACACTAGAGGTCACTGTTGTTACTTGCGCTGAAGATGTACTTGTGTGTATCTTCTATAGAGATCTGAAAAACTCTAAGAAAGATCGATTACCTTCATTAAAATAAAAAAAAAAGCCATCATGGTTATTACCCCCTCTGCCCCTGCTTTGGTTGTATGTGGACAGTTGTGTTTCCGAAGATGGCACTTAGAAAGAAATCTTGATTTTGAGGATTTATTTCATGTTCATTACAATTACTTCACCTCTCATGAAAAATCTTGCACCTACTCAGTGGACTTTGAAAAATGTTGTTTAGCTATTCCTTCACTTGGTTCCAAAAGGAAAAGTTATCGAAGAATTCTGATAGATATGCCTATTTCGATCAAGGGAAAATTATTCCATATAGTAGCACTGTATACAACTGTGAGATTGTTAAATATGGACAATATATTTAGCCTCACCTTGACAACTATGTAGAGAAAGAGTCTCTTGGTTATGACAAGTCTGTGAAAAAACTTGATATAGGCCATGGGGACTATTAGTAAAAAACTTCAATTCTACAAACATGAAAGGAAGTCATTTTAGGAGAATAGCAGGCATTTTGCAGGTGGGCCATTGTAAAGATAACATGTCTATAAGAATTCCCTTACCTGCAACTCCTGAAGAAGTAGGAATCTGTCTGTCTCCCACCAAGGCTTCTAGTAGTCAGTAAGTAAATATTGCTGACAGAGAGGAAAGAGCAGGTCCTTCCTTCCCCAGAGCCCCAAAGCCTAGTTCCCGAGTGATTAACAAAAAGCTAAAGGCTAATTCATCTATCCCAACAAAGTATTGTGGCATTGCCAAGGTAGGGATTCAGGATGCCTCTTCTTCGAGGATTGCTCTTAGATATGTGCATTGGTCATAAGACTATCAGCCTGCATATGGGCATATTCAACTCTAGGTCTTGAATCATTTTCAGAAAGATGCCCACACAGCCTCCTTGCTTTCTGTTCGTTCCATGTGAGACAGATCTCGGTCTTACTGAAAAGAAAAATAAGAAGGTGGGAAAAAACTGTGACCCTCTTTTCTTAGCTCAACCTCCACTTTGCTCTCCATGCAACAGAATGTGTGGTTGGTGTGGCTCAGAGTGCTGGGAGTAATTAAGTTCAAAGACTGGTAATAAATAACCCCTTAGTAACTGGGTGCTTTCTGCAAGTTTCATGAGCATGGGTAAAATAGATTTGGAATTTAGCTCTAGTATTTTAATGAAGAATGTCATATCTTTAATAGCATCTTCCAAGTATCCTTTTTAACAAGTGGGGAAGAAGACTATTCAGAAGCTCACAACCTCAGCAGAAGCAGGAGGGAGAGTCTTGCCCCTGCAGCGGTGGTCCTGGATGCAGTGTTCTTTCTCCTGCTCAGTTAGGGTGAACTTGGGCAAATTCTCGACCATTCTAAGGATACTTTTTAACTTGTAAAAAGGAGATAGTAATTTCTGCCTCTCCAGACAGGGTTAGCTGAACTAAATGTTGTGAAATGCTGGGCCTAGGGCTGGGCCCAAGGTCTTGTCACTTACCAACATTATCAAAGAGGGCATCCTGGGACCTCCTTTGCCTCCTAGGGCCTCCTTTGCGCCTGTCAAGGAGGGATAGGCTGTGTTTACACCCACAAGGAGATCTGAAAAAACAATATTAAAAAGTGACAGTTGAATACAACAGCTTCTTTGGGAGAAAAAATAAACAGGTTTTAATTAACAGTTGTGTTTTGTTTTTCCAAATAGTTTGGTGTATGCAAACTCAAACTTGGATTTTAAGGAAAACAGAACTTTACTATTATAACATTCAAGTTTTTTGGTTGAGAAATTGAGTTCATTTTGTTAACCAGAAAAATAAAAGACATTAAATGTGTTTGCTTTTTGCACAGTGTAACTATTTTTTTAAAATGCCCTGTAATCCACAGGCTAGATGGGGGACCCGGTTCATTGAAGTCAACCACATTTAAGTTCAGACCCACAGTTCTCACAAGGTTGAAAACCACTGCCCTCACTGGTTCTGGTTGCAATTATAATTTGCAATACGTTTTGTTTTAAATGGAAGCTTTTATAATGAAATTTGGAAGCCAGCGTCATTTCCCTCCCTTTGCTTACTACAAAAAGAGGATTTGAGGGCAGACAATAAAGGAAATGGCAGGGAACTATTATGTGACCTTGGGCAAATCTTTCAGTGGTTCAGCCTTGTACACACACACACACACACACACACACTCTCTCTCTCCCTCTCTCTCTCTCTCTCTCAGTCTTGAAATTTTTTTTGCAAATGTGTGTCAAGCAAAAAGTAGAATGGAGATTTGGCAATTTCATGGTTATTTTGAGTAATGCATATTTGATCAAGTTGAATGAATAATTGTTACCAAATTTTCTAATTAACCAAATAATTGCTTAGTCTTCAATGTAGTCTTACTTAAGAAGGACTGCCCAGGGTAGGAAAATGACAGGTTTCTTCCTCACAGGGGTGTAGAGTGAGAATTTATAAAGTGAAGAGATGCGAATACTTTGAGTAAGAAATGATCCAGGAGTAGAAAACAGTGTAATTCTCTCACTGTGCCCTGCCTGGTTTCCATCTTATAGTAATGAAAGTACTGGATTTGCCTTTAGATTAGATTAAAGCACTTTCTTAAAAACTCCTGGTTCTTAGCCACACCTTGGGGCAACACTTCTGAGTTGTGTTTATTTTATTAACATTCTGGGACAGCAAAATAGGGTTTGGGGAGAAATACAGCAAAATGTCTACCATTTACAGAGAAAAAGTCCTTCCCCAAATGAACATAAATGGCAAAAAATACCCACCCACCCCCAAGGAGTCTGTTGTGCCTGTCCATAGCCAGTTGTTGGACTGCAGGGTAGCTGGGGCTGCTGGGTGGTGTGCTGCCTCTGAGGGGTTCCTGAGAGTACCATCTGACTGACAGCTGTACTGTGAATCTCTTCAGGGGCTTGTTTCTTCTCTTCTTCCCTTTGTTGGTGCAAGGTTTCCACATTAGGGACTCTTCAACACCACAGTTTCACTTTAAGTATAGAGAGAATGACAGGGCTCTCCAGGGCCCCCTCTGAAGGAGGCACCAAGTGGAGAGGAGCTGGAGAGCAGGAGCTTTGCCACAGAGCTGCTGAATGTCGGTGATGGTGGCGGACTCAGAACAGGGAGCAGGCGCAGAGTGAAGAGAGAGCAACAGAGGAGACTCAAGAGTTGACTCCCACTGTCTCTTTTTGCCTGGTTCGTTAATTAGTATGTGCCTTCTACTGAGCATTCAGTGCAAAAAGCCCTAACAATAGGAGGTATCTGCGCTTTGTATAGAAATCTGGGTCCCTTAGATGGCTTGCTCCCTCTCTGCTTCTAAACTTCATTTTTTTTTTATTGTTATTTATGTCTTTTACATTTGTATTCCCTTGGGTAACCCACCACCAATTCACCCGTGATCCATCTCCATGGTCCCCTGTATTCTCCTCTCTTCCATTTTGTGCCCTTATCCTCCCCTCCCCCCACCCCCACCGCTGAGTGTGTCTCTCCTATTTGGTTTCCCTATAGTCCTGTTATAAGTGAAACCATTCGATATTTTTATTTTTCTTTCTGGCTTATTTCACTGAGTATGATTCCCTCTAATTCCATCTATGTCGCTGCAAATTGCATGTGTTTATCTTCTTTGAATGCTGAATAGTATTCCATTGTGTATATGTACCACATCTTCTTGATCCAATCATCTATTTTTGGACATCTGGATCTGGGTTGCTTCCATACCTTTGCTATTGTGAATAGTGCCGCAATGAACATACGGGTGCATGTATCCTTTCGGATTAGTGTTTTTGTGTCCTTTGGGTAAATTCCCAAAAGTGGTATTGCTGGGTCGTATGGGAGCTCCATGTTGAGCAGTCTGAGGAATCGCCATACAGCTTTCCATG